>JAJOOO010002790.1:0-18754 GCA_029582685.1 Solanum piurae
TCATATTCATTTTAAATTGTCGAATGTAACACAATTAAAATGAAATTACATAAAAACCCCTCATAGAACCTCATTATAAAGTCAACACAAAGTCATAGGCTCTTGCTTAACCTATCATTTTTCCGAGTCGTTACACTAGATCACCTTATGAATCATAGATGGTAGGAAGTGATAGAATAACTTAGGTCATAATGATACACTTGTCTAATGAATAATTCTAGACATGATACTAGGTATGGATATGTAATTAACATGAAAGACTTCTCACATAGTAATGGTTCTAGGGTTGAAGGACTTTTCCTAACTAATTGAATCTAAGGCTAGAGAGCCTTTATACCTAGGTCATGGATTATGATAGTTGCTCACACACGGTCTAAAGGAGGTATTAGCATGGGTTGGTGGTCAAGAACACCTTTCCATTTACTTGAGTCCAAGTAGAGACTTAATGATTATCTTGTGGGATTTATGCCTAGTACTGAGAGGATATTGAAATGAGATGGAGGTTCCCACCTAGATGAGTTTGGGCTTTCATGGACGTTCCCACCTAGCATAGTTTGGGCTTCCCACATGGGATCTCTCACTTAGAAGAGTATTGATTTCCCCAAGTGTGTCTCATGAGATGGAAGCCTCACCTAGTGGAGTTTGGGTTTCTAGTAGCAATCTCCGTATCCCATAACTACATTCCCGGTAGGAAGTTAGCTAGTGAATCCGACTAAGCTAACAAACCGGTTCTATCTTGGCAAGTGGACCAACCCTTGATGGTGTGGGTAACACCATGAGAGATCATATGTTCTCATGTCGGTTAAGGATATATCCCAATTAAACAAGATTGGTAATGAACTAAGATTGTGCTAAATGTAGCATCTCCTAGAGTTCAAACCTCATGGGCCAAGATTATGCCTAAAGTAGCATCTCCTAGGGTCCAATGCAAATAATGGTCTAAGATTATGCTTGAAGGGGCATCTCCTAGAGACCAAACTAAATGAACTAAGAGTATGCTTTAAGTAGTGTCTCCTAGAGTTCAAGCTTAATGAACTAAGATGTACTTGATATAGTATATCCTAGGGTTCTAAGTAATGAGGGACTAGTACAAGTTAGTAAAGGACCTCATAATGTTCAAAGTATAAATGGACTTATATGTCCTTGAGTAAGGCCTCATAGAGTCCATAATAATAATAAATAACCTAGACATGCTAAAAGAAGTATCTCATAGGGTCCAACCTTATAATGAACTAAGATCATGCTTTAAGTAGCATCTCAAAGAGTTTAAGTTTAATGAACTTAGATTATGCTTTAAGTAGCATTTCCTAGAAGTTCCAATATGATGAACTAAGTTGTACCTAGTATAGTATCTCTTAGGGTTCAAACAAGAAGGGACTAAGATAGACCTAGTAAAGTGTCTCCTAGTGTTCCATGCTTTAAAAAGAGGGATAGTCTAAAAGTTAAGGAACATGAGTATGATGACCTAAAGAAGTGCTTAGTATGAGTAGTAGTATGGGATGTTACTCATGCCTTGCACAAGTATGACTAAGGGTTACTTTATGAGTGTTGTCTTACATGAGTGATGCTTGATGGATTGCTGCTATAGATGCCTTCCAAGATAGGATTGACTAGAAGAGATAATTCCTTTGTCTACTTGAAGTAAGCCAATAGTGATACCAAAGGAGGGTGAATATGACTATAATGACTTCAAGGTTATGCTTAGTGTGAAGGGTATTATGGGATGCCTTTTATGCATTGCACAAGTGTGCCTTGAGGTTACTTAGGAGTATGGTACCCTTATGGTAGAAAGGTTTAAAATTTAACCATGCCTATAGACCATGATTAGGATGACCAAAAAGGGATACTAGGCTAAGGTGGTATTATGGGATGCTATTCATGATTTGCACTTGCATGCTTTTGAGGTTACTTGAGAATGGTTCTATTATGGTATTGATGACTAAGAGTCAATTGTACTTATATCGTTATGATTTATCTCTTATGCTCATTAACTATGTCTCATGTTGACTTATGTTCATATGATGTTTATATTGGAGATTTTGGCTATGACTATGATGATTCTATTATAATCTCTTATGCTTATGTCTTATGTTAACTAATCATTTGAGATGCTCTTATGATGTTGTGCTACCTTTCATACTTGGTACATTTTGTACTAATGCATATTGCCTACATTCTAATTAAATGTAGGGTTGAGGAGATTGAGTTGCTTGGAGGCTAGGTTTCTAAGAGGCAAGAAGACTTGAAGATTTGGTGAGTCCTCATAGCTTCAAGGACGAACCTATATTTCATTTATGTCTTTTCTTTATGTTTTAGACTTTGTATGGGCTGCGTCCCAAGACTTTTATTCATGAGTTTTAAATAGATGGTTTGAGACAAAGATTTAGTAAATACTTCCGCTTGTTTATGAAAATGTTTTCGATTGTGTGGATCGAAAGAAAGTTTTAAATTTTCCCGTATTTCCTATTTATCTTATGTTCAGGATAAGCTAAGGGCTTGTATGCGACCCCTTCGGGGTCAAGTACGCCGTGTTACGTCTAGGGGGCACCCGTGGGTCGTGACAGATTTATTTTGCCTTTACAATATTCCAATTCGAAGAATCTCAAAGACCCACTTCCAATTTCTCAAAAGTGAAAAACTTCAATTCTTCAAAGCTTAGGAAAAACTCCAGAAAACTTGTCTCACAACTCAAAACTTAATAAAAATCTATTCTAAAGAGTAATTCCTCTTAAACTAAATATTCAAAAATGTATTTATAGTCGCCAAAAATGTGTTGCGAAGGGTCACTAGGCGAAGTAAGTCGCGCTCGCCGAACCACTCGATGATCCGCCCTTTGGTCATTTCCATCGCCCTTCTGCCTTGGCATTCATCATCCTCAAGTTTTGTAACTTTAGGTGATCCAACAATGCATCGCGGAACCACTCGGCGATCCATCGACTGCTCCTTTCTCTCGCCAACTTGGATCTTTCCTTCAGGACTTGGCACACTGGAACTTTAGGCGGTCAAGTAGCTATTCAACGACTCACTGAGTGGACTTGGCAATCACCAGGCTTGGATTTCTTCATTCTTTCAGCTCGCTTCGTTCCTTTTTGCAAATTAGTGTCCTTGCTTTGTTCCTCACTCCATATACCTGGAAATCAAGGGTTTTACATCAGTTATTGGCATAAAATAAGCATTTGAGGGCACTAAATCTATATAAATAAAACCCTAAATGAGTCCAAATCTCAGACTCATCACAGGCCAAAACAAGATCATAGGCGGCAGCCAGACGAAAAAATATTACAACAATAATAAATAATCATCATCGATCCAAACACAATCATAATATACTTTTCTAGGCCACTAAGCAAGGAGTAGAGTGCTGCTGATAATCATTACATCAATTTGTATGCACTTTTTTTTTTATATGGGTTTGATGATAACAGAGAAGAAACACCTTTGAAAGCCTATTATTTCAATTTGGGAAATCATTATAGGAGAATCGGTTAATGGCGATGACAATGACGACATATACCATTTTTTGATGAACAAGGGAGGCTGGATTTACCTTTTTTTACTCCTTTTGAATTCCGGTACAACACTTCCTTAATGTTTTGATTTGATATCAATTATTCTTTTATCACTAATTGGAGTTCATAGATAACAAATCTAGTGATGGGGTAAAGCATAAAAAGAGCATATAATTTTTAGATCAAAAGAAGAAGAAAAAAAGAAAAAGAAAGAGGGAGAGTAGAAAAGAGGGTGGTGCCGTGGTGACTGACCATCTATGGCCATTGCGGGAGAGGAGCAATGGAAGTTTAGAGAGGAGAATGGAAAGTAGCACAAGTAAAATGATGAAGATGAAGAAAAATTGGTTATATGATTAGGTGGGTCAAATCGAGTTGAAATTGGATAATTTAAGTATAATTGAGTAATTTTAATTTATTTTGGATTTTCCATCCAACTGAGGGGTATGAGTGGTAAGTTTGTGGAAGGCGGGGTATAAATGACAACATTGTATAATGAAGGGTAAAGTTAACTATTAAACGAAAGTTGAGGGGTAACTTTGGCCCTTTTCCCTAAAATAAAATAAGATTGTTAGACATCACGAGGGCTCCAAGACATATTTTCAAAGTTCGACAAGTCTACACCTCGACATGACTTGAAGTAGGAGACATCTGTAGACATATGAAGTTTTTGGGCTTTAAAAATAGGAAAAATTACGCGAATTGACAAACATTACTAGTGTATTATTTAATACGACTATAATTTCACATAATTATGAATTGCGACTGTAGTTTAATGAAATTTGCTATTAAATTCGGGACCCACTAAACTGATTTGTATCAGGAATAAAAATACATTCTCGCCTGATTCGTATACCTTTTATACAAATCACAATTATCTCTCCTCTCTCCACTCACTGATTTTTCTCCTAAAATCTCTCAATCATATCAAATTTGAATTTTGAATGCCCTCTTTCTCCCTCCTAATTGTGATATTTCAATTCTAGGTAACCGCCTAAACGTGTTTCAACTTGTATATGAAGAATCTTATGTATATGTATAAACCCTATATGTATATATTAATTTGTATGCATTTTAGTATTTGTATACGTATTAGTAATTTTATTATTATATTGTACATATATATACATATTTGTGTATATACAAACTTCCATTTATGGTGTTTGGTTCTATATGTTTTTTTTATTTTTGATTGTATTTTTTTTCTAGTATAATATCACCCACGATACCTTATACCAATCAATCGTATAATTTCGATACTTATATACCATTACTTATTTATCAATATTAATAGTTTGTATACAATACAAATAATTGTATACCATTAATTTCGACACTTATATACCATTAATATGTTATTTGTACAAATTTAATTTGTATAGTTTATAAAAAAAATACAACAAAATATATAAACGAAAGTTAATATAGCAAATGGAACTATATCTATGGAGCATAGTTAGACAAACTATAGCTAAGGAGGCTAAATTAAATAAAATCTCTTAGCTATTTATGAATTTTTCTTTTAAAAATAAACAAGTTCATTTAATTACATTCAAGTCCAAGGTCCATTTCACCTTGAAGCCCAAACTCATATCACATGTCAAGATAGTCAACTTGGCATCCTAGTCAAATACAAGACCAACAAGATGATGCTACGTGGTCAAATGATATGACAAATTCAAGAATTAGTCAAAAAAATTCAAGTGTCCAAATTGACAGGTTTTAGCAAAACACAACAACTTTATTACATGAAGTTTATGTTAAGCTTGATGACTTACATGAACCAGTTAGAGAAAGACAAAAGAGTTTATTTACACTTGAACTGCTTGCCTCCTACAACTATATATTGGAAGGTTACATAATTTTCTGAGGGAATTCTGCAAGCATTGGAGAAAACATCGAAGTTGACTATACCATTCTTCAAAGGCTTTATCAACAAAGTTCTGCCTGTAAATCTACCCGAAACAATGATGACTTACATGAACCAGTTAGAGGAAGACAAAGTTTATTTACACTTGGACTGCCTACCTCCTACAACTATAGAGTTACATAATTTTCTGAGAAAATTCTGCAAGCATTGGAGAAAACATTGGTGTTGACTATACCGTTCTTCAAAGGATTGATCAACAACGTTCTGCCTGGAGATCTAGTCGAAACAATGATGACTTACATGAACCAGCTAGAGGAAGACAAAATAGTTTATTTACACTTAGACTGCCTTCCTCCTACAACTATATATAGGAGGGTTACATAATTTTTTGAGGAAATTCTGCAAGATTTGAAGAAAACATCAGCGTTGACTATACAGTTCTTCAAAGGATTGATCAACAAAATTCTGCTGGAGATCTACTCAAAACAATGAAGTGTTGTTTGACATTTCTAGGAGGTTCTGATCATCCTGCAATTCGAGAAACATGCTACTAAAGGCCCTCAAATCATCGAGAATCTTAGTAGAGATGAATCAAGAGAATAACAAAATAATTGTACTCGACAAGATTCATCAATAAATAAATTATTTTTTTCAAAAAAAATATTTTATTTGCAGTTAATTTTTAGCACTTCAAAAATTTGTTGCGAATAATATTACTCACTACATGCAACTAGAAAGAGAGGGTATTTTTTATTCGTTAATTTGTATAAAATTTTGAATTAGCTTTACTAAGTAAAATTTCTTCAAGCTGACAAAATTAGAATGTATTTCATGATCTTTATAAATGTGTAATTATTTTCCTTGTAGGAGAAGAAGAGAGGAAATTTTTCATGTAGTGAACTTTTGTTGTTTTTTCCCCTTTTAATATTAAATTTATGCATATTATTTTTTTCATGAAATCTTTTAATCACTTTGCCATGAATTTGAATTGTTGGTAATTGATTTAGTGAGGTTTTTAGAATAAGATTCAGCGAAATATGTTGAATGAATAATCAATATCTTTTATTTTTTAAGAATAGAGTATTTTAGAAAGTAAATTATATTTTAATGTTTTCATTTGGTCTGTTAAGATGTATGATGAGGTATTATAACTTTTGGTAGCCAAAGCTTTTCTAGTGGAGAAGACTCAAACTAGTTGAAATTTGTGGCATTCTTTAGAAAGTTTCAAATACTTTTAATATAGTGACATTACATAAGCCAAAAAATCAAATTGGTTATTCAAATATATATGGTTTTTTTACATGAAAAATATTAGTGCAATTTTTGCTGACTTTTTATTATTGTATTATTGTGCTCGCACTCTTTTATTATTTTCACTATAAAATTAAAATGATAGAGATGTTTCAGTTTGTTACTTCCTCATTTCTATTTATGTGTAATCATTTTAGGTTTAATACTCTTTACAAAACTAGGTAAGTTTATCATTGTACCTTTATTTAGTGTTCTTTTGAAGTCAGGTTTTCAATAAATGAACGTGAATTAATTTACTTTGATTAACTAATTTAATCAATGAACATGAACAAATTACTTAGTTTTTCTATGTTGGGCAAATGTATACTTTCAAGACTAATAACTTTCAAATGATAAAATATGAAGAATAGTATTATTTATGAATTGATTTTGTGAAATGACAAATATTAAGGACCATATAATTTTAATAAGGATGATATATAAATTGGAATAGAGAGAGTATTAATTTTAATTTGATTTTTAAATATTTAAATTTTCAAAAACATATAAAATTGAATTTACAAATTTCTATGCTTAATTTATCTTATAAAAGAAAATTCAAAGAAATTTCAGGCAAATTATATATTGTAAGTAATTACTTTTAAAATATTGGCATAAAAAAATAAATAAATGTTAGATGAATCTAATAAGATTCTTTATGATTTGAGGAAATGAGAGATAAAATTCACATTTTCAAGGCAAACCCCGCGCCTTTTCTCTTGTTACCGAAAAGAAGTTACACAAAGAGGGTTTTTTTGTCTGTGTCTCTCTGCTCAAGTCTAATTCAATCTCTAATTCTGGGTATTCTTCTTCTTTCCCTTACTTTTTTGAAGAAATATTTTATTTTTTAAAAGGGATGGTTGTTAATAAAATATTTGCTTTGAATTGTTCTATGATTCTTCGTTTGACAATGATTTCAGGTCTAATTTGTAAAGGAATTTGATTTAGAATTGGAGTTTGTGTTGTTGGAATTTTCTATTAAAAAAATTGTGTCACTCCATCTTTGACCCTTTCAAGCATATTTTTTTGGCATATTACTCTTTTTTAGAGATACCCTTTTTTGTTCTATTTGATCAATCAATCAATTTCCCAAAAAATTGAAGCTTTGTTAAGTGGTGGGTGGAGGTCTCTACAATTGAGGATGGAAACATGTCCAAATTGAAGGGGCTAGCAAATCTTGATCAAAAGAATATGGAGGAAAATATAAGTAGCAATGATATGATTTTCCGGGCAGACAAAATTGATTTGAAAAGTTTGGATGTTCAATTGGAGAAGCACTTGAGTAGGGTTTGGTCAAGCAATGTGGAGAATCAAAACCAAAGGCCCAGGGAAGTGGGGGAGATTGATCCTTCAAAGTTGGAAATAAGGTATCTTGTAGCTCAGGGAACATATGGTACTGTTTACCGAGGTACCTATGACAATCAAGATGTTGCAGGTAACACGTCTTTCCCTTTGTACGAGCAAATAGATTGTTTCATGGTTCAGACTTGAGAATTATAGGAATCATGTCTCCAATATTGTTGAGAAACTGCAATCTATTTTTCACATGTTTATACTCACAAGCTGTACAATTAGGGTGATAAACATCAATTTTTTAAAGATCATATAGTACCATAATGACCTTCTTATTGATGAGCTTATGATATTTGAGGTTAACAACAACTTACCCAGTGAGGTCCCGCAAGTGGGGTGTGGGGAGGGTAGAGACCTTATTACTACTACCTCATGGAGGTAGAAAGGCTGCTTCCAAAATATCCTCAGCTTAAATGTAGGGTTAACAATTGGGCGGCTTGGGTCAAATTTGGACGGGTCATAATGGGTTATGACAACAATCGGGTCAAGATCCAACCCAACCCAAATTTGCTTGGGTCAAAATGGGTTGGGTCAATATGGGTTACATTATGGATTAAGATCCAACCCAATTTTTACTAAGCTTAATTATTTTATTTGTTCTTTTAAGCTATTTTAGTACCTAATAAAATTATTTATTTATTTATTATGGCTATAAACAACTTATCAAATTGAAAAAAAAAAAAATTTAAAAATATTTTGACAAGATTTTTCATGAGCCAATCCGGGTTACATATCAACCTAATTTTTAATGGGTTGAAATGGATTGAGTTAATGAATGGGCGGGTTAAACGGGTTGGACGGGTTGAACGGGTTGGGTTTGATTTTGCCACCACTACTTAAGTGCAACAAATCCAAGTTCAAAGAACAAGAAAACAGTGCAGAGATCATAGAAACCAAAAGTTAAAAAACATTTTTGAGATGAACTTTTGAGTTAAAGATGGATAGGACAATAGTTTCACTTGACAAATAGTGTGAAATACATTGGGATGAGTTTGCCATTTGAGAGAAGTTTACTCTAAAGGAGATCAGTGATTGGACTAACTTGGATCTACTTATTTTGAGTGTGTTAATTTTTATGTAAAAGGATCCGTCCCGTTAATGTAGATACTTGAGCAAATTCTCCAACATCTTTCAGGGAATTTTCGCTACACAGTCGTAAGACTTTCTTATGTAATATTATTTGTGCAGTGAAGCTGTTGGATTGGGGAGAGGATGGCATGACCACTGCTGCAGAAACTGCTGCTCTGCGGGCATCATTTCAGCAGGAGGTTACTGTTTGGCAAAAGCTTGACCATCCAAATGTTACAAAAGTACATATTTTCTTCTCTATTGTGTGCTTTTCAACATATAATCATCAATCTACTGTAACAATTTTAGATTAACACATGCTCACAATTTTATATTTGGCATGATGTTTATCTCATTAAGCTACCCATGGTTCCAAATTTTATTTGATATTGTTTTCATTTTCAGTTTGTGGGTGCTTCTATGGGAACCTCAAATCTTAAAATTCCTTCAAAGAATCCTTCTGAGGGTTACACCACACTTCCTTCTCGGGCTTGTTGTGTACTTGTGGAATTCCTCCATGGAGGAACATTGAAAAAATATTTGTACAAAAACAGGAAAAAGAAACTTCCCTTTAAGATTGTCATTCAACTTGCTTTGGATCTGTCTAGGGGGTAAGTGTCTTTGTATAACATTATTGAGTTGGTCATTATACTGGATGTCGTTTATTTTCCTCTTGAATTTGTAGATTGAGCTATTTGCATTCGGAAAAGATTGTACATCGTGATGTGAAAGCTGAAAATATGTTGTTGGATACGGATAGAACTCTAAAAATTGCTGATTTTGGGGTTGCTCGTGTTGAGGCGCAAAATCCTCAGGACATGACTGGTGAAACTGGAACTCTTGGATATATGGCTCCAGAGGTATACATATTCTTTTACAAGACATGTAGGATTTGCTATGAATGTCTGACATGATGCTAGTATCATATTATCATTCGTTTACCCTCTCTTTTACGTGTAGTGTTTGATATCTGCAATCCTTTTACTTTTCTTTAGGAGTAATCTTTTCTATCCACAGAAAATCCAAATATTCTGATGTACAACTTATAGACACTAACCGGGTACATCGTTTAGGTACTTGATGGAAAGCCCTATAACAGAAAATGTGATGTATACAGCTTTGGTATTTGCTTATGGGAGATTTATTGCTGTGATCTTCCTTACCCAGATCTTAGCTTTGCTGAAGTTTCTTCTGCAGTTGTCAGACAGGTTCGCCTCTTGTTCACACCATCATTTTCCCAGTATATTTTTGTTCTTTTTTGCATCTGTCGAGTTGTGTTTTTGTCTGAAGTGATTTTTGATGACGGGTCAAATGTCTATGTGCGTGGCTCAAATAGTCTTTCAAATACTTTTATATTAAATAAAACAAGGTCATTTATAGGTTCTTGTTTTATGTATCATTCAGATATCGAGTAAAAACCAAGGATAGAACTTTCCATGTCAAATCTGAAGAAGTCAAGAATACAACTTCTCGAATTTCCTGTTATACGTAGCAAGTCACAGTTATAAAACTGTGTGGTTACTGATATATTGTCTCTTTTTTTGGAACTTGACTCGATATTATGTATTCTTATTATGTATTTAATTTTTGAAATCCAAGTGTTGAAGTAATCTGAATATCCAAGTAGAAAATTCATGTCCCTAACCTTGTATTTCTTCCAATGCAATCAGTCTTGGATGGATGGTCCCATGTGTAACTTAATTTGCCAACACTTTTTTCTAAGGAATTGTTGCTTCCTTATGCTATTATTAGCCATCAGGACCATGTCATGCTGGTTTAACTATTCCTTCAAGTATTCAACCCTTTAAAACTAGAACAATAATTTGTTTTTTTTCTTGAGGTTGCATTGTTATAGTGATCATTTTCGGCTTGCTGCTAGTATGCTGATCATTTACATATTGCCACCTTTCATTATGTTTGGTCCAAAAGACACATATGGGCTGCTTTCTCCTAAATGATTCACTTTATTAAAAACCTAATTCTTGCAGAATTTGCGACCAGAAATTCCCCGATGTTGTCCAAGTTCTCTATCCAATGTGATGAAGAAATGTTGGGATGGACATCCAGAAAAGCGACCTGATATGGAGGAGGTAGTAAGATTATTAGAAGCAATTGATACGAGCAAAGGAGGAGGGATGATACCCGAAGATGTAGCTGGTAGCTGTATCTGCTTTCGTCCAATCAGGGGTCCATAATTTTCTGTAGTTTATATTTGTTCCCTTTGTCTAAATCAATGATATTGTACAATCAATTAGAAGGCAAGCAATACTTGTTGAACTTGTGCTTTTGGGTTATTGACTTGTCCAACAAATGAGAGTTGTTCTTGGAAGAAAAGGCTGTGAATTGTTATGCTTGGATGTATTAATTAGTGTAGAGTAACTTTTGATAGTTGATTCATGAATAACAGGGTGGCACTACCAATTTGCTCTATTGTCATGATGGTTCTTGTCTATTCTACAATCTATGTTTCTAGTTCTGTTGTTTTATTTGTGATTAACTGTTGATACTCTTTTATGCATAAGTAGTTCACATATACACTTTTATCATATTGTACATTATTTTATTCTAAATTCATTATTTCACGAAAAATCTTTTTGAACTTAAGACACTTCTGCAGGAACGGGTTCAGTCTTAACCCATAATGTAACGACATGTTCGGTCGTTATTCAAAGGCACCTCGTGTGGAACTTCGGGGAATATTTGAAATACACCGCCAATTTAAAATTGGGGTGGCATGATGAAGATTTTGAAATTTGAAATTGATCCAGGTTGATGTCATCACGCCATAGCGGAAATATTTTTGTTATGGCAGTGACACTATGGTGGCGTGCCAACCGCTATAGCAGCCTTGAAGGGACAGAAACTCAAAAACACACATTCTTAATTATCCCCTTCTTCAGTGGTAAAATAGACTAGGGCTTAAATAAATCTGGAGAGGTAAAATGCCACGACCCAAAGTACACCCTAAACGTAACATGGCCTATAAGACCCTGAAAGGCTGTACACAAGCCACTTGACCTGCATATACACAACATAATAGAGAAAAACAATAAATCTCATAAGAATGTAAATAGTTTGACATAAGCGAAAGTACATCAAAATCTAGACAAACCATCTATTACATCAATGAAAGTGGTTGGGATGTAATCCGTATATCACATACAAAGTCTGAAACATAAAGACATAAGAAAGCAAATCGAAGCAGCATGGTCCCTGGAACATGAGGACTCACCAACTCTTGATCTTCGAATTGTCAAGGAGACCAACTAGCCACGAATAGAGGAAGAGGAATCAGAATGACCTACATTAGTGAAACAATGTAGGCACAAGTATGCATTAGTACATGAAATGTGCTAAGTATGAGGAGAAAACAATAAACCATGATACATGATCATAAGGGGACATAATCGAAAAGATGACATGCATTACCAAGCTAATCATACTAAAATCATCTAAGAAGAAGAATCGTAAATCATGAATGTGGTCAATGCATCATAAAATCATAAGGAAAACTTCATCAAACATTTGTAAGTAACTTAGTTCATTTTGTGGATATTAGTTTAACCGACATTAGACCATGCGAGCTATAACATGGAATCCGATGTAACTCCCACATCGAGAAGGAAGAGTCTACTTGCCAAGGTAGAACTCCGTATCATATCATATGATATATGTGGATCCACTAGCTAGACCAATTAAGGCAAACCTACGGGAGCACATAGTTAGGAACTAGAGGTTGCTACTAGAAACTACCCATTTGAGGCTCCACCTCCAAGTTCTCTCGGTGCTAAGTTAAATCCCAAGAGCATAGTCATTTTCATAAAGTTATCATCATCCATGGAAAAGTATAATTCAATTACTGATCCAAGCTAAAACAACATAAAGTAGCTCATTAAATCTTGAATCAAGTTTAAGTGAGAAAACCTTTCACCAAGCCATGATCCCTTAACATGTGACAAAAACTTTCACAATTCATTGATGCTCAACCTAAATCATAAATCATTCCTTTTCATAAATCATGCATAAGTTCATAAAACATCATTCATTGATTCATACCTTTTCTTCAAATTCATGCAAATTAGGGTTCACAGTCAAAATCATGATCAATGCATGGATTCACATGAAATTAATTGAAAAACATGTAATTGAATCTAAATAATCATAATATGATCAAAATCAAACAATTGAATCCATACAAATAGAACCAATGAGGAATTGAATGAAAACCTAACCGATTGAATTTGAATTGGAGAATTGAATAATTGGAGAATCGTTGGGGACTCAATTGGTGAATGGAACCCATTGATGAACTCCCTACATACCTTGATTGAAGCCCTAGAATCAATGGTGAACAAAGAGACTTGATCTTCAAGAACCCTAGCTTCTTCTTCCTTGATCTAGAGAGAAGATTTTTTTTGAGAGAACTTTAGGGAGAATATAGGAATTTGATTGAATGAGGGAGTTGGGGGAATTTCTACGGGCAAAGGCTAGTTATAGGGATTATATTTAGGGTAAAAATGATGTAGCAAAGGCATTAAGTGCATTGGAAAAGACCCAAATATCTTTTAAATAAATGCTAAACTGATCTACGGGTCTAACCTACAGTTTGTCCTAGTTGACCGTAAAACCAACTTCCGAAACCCAAATATTGAATCATTTCCCACGAGACCATTCTATGGCTCGTTGAATCTTCTGCGGTCCGTATAAACCATCCGTAGAAATAAAATTTCACTTCAAAATTTCACTAAGTCTGTAACCTTTCTACGGGGCCTTCCTACGGTCCGTAGAAAAAATGACGTCCCGTCAAACCCTTCCGTAGGACTGAGGTCCTGAATGAAATCTCTGAATCAATCTATGGGTGCCATCTACGGCCCGTCAACCATCCTACGGTTCGTCCTGTTAAGTCGTAGGTCAAAACTTCAGAAACTTATTTTTCCAAAACTTAACCTAACTTCTACGGTTGTCCTTCTACAACCCGTAGGACATTACTGTTGACAGTCAATTTCTTCATTTTTCTTTCCTTTTTGACTTTCCAACTTTCGGGGTATTACAATATTTCCCCCTTGGGAATATTCGTCCTTGAATGAGACTCAAGCTAGCATGAATACAATGAGAGAGAAACTAACAACCCAACATAAATGCAATGCACATAAACATGGAGAATCATTCCAAGCTAGATCATAACATCAAAAATCAAGTTTTCATGAAAATGCATGCATATGGAAACATGAGAATGACTAAAACACATACATTCGAAAGAATGAACCTTGAGGAACTAATACCTCAAGCTAGAGTAGGAGCGGAGGGAAAGAGATGAGGATACGGGGACATCATATCGGCTTCGGCCTCCCAAGTAGCACCCTCAACTAATTGATTCCTCCAATGAACCTTCACAGAAGCAACTTATTTGTTTCTTAACTTTCAGACTTGTTGGTCTACAATCTCAACCAGAACTTCTTCGTAAGAAAGATTTTCTTTAACTCCCAAACCTTCTAAAGGAATAATATATGTCAGATCTCCAACAAACATTTTCAACAAAGAGACATGGAATATCGGATGTACCAATGCCAAGTCATTAGGCAACTTAAATTCATATATAAGCAACCTTGCCAATGTGCCTCAAAATCTAATATGGGCCCACATACCGGGGACTAAGCTTATCTTTATTTCAAAACCTCATGACACCCTTCATGGGTGAATTTTCAATTAGACCCAATAATTAACATCAAATTATAGTTCTCTTCTTCTAACATTGAAATAAGACTTTTGTCGACTTTGAGCCGTTTTCAACCTCACACGAATAAGTCAAACCTTTTCTGTAGCCTCATGCACTAACTCAGGCCCTATCAAAGCAACCTCACCAACTTCAAACCAACCAATAGGAGACCTACACCTCTTACCATAAAGAGCCTTAAATGGTGCCATCCTAATGCTAGAATGATATCAATTATTATAAGTAAACTCAATCAAAGGAAAATGATCATCCAAACTTCCTTTGAAGTCAATTACACAAACTCTCAACATATCCTTTAAAGTCTGAATAGTACGCTCGACTTGTCCATTAGCCTGAGGATGAAAAGTCATGCTAAGTTTCACTTGAGTATCGAGACCTTTCTGAAACAACTTCCAAAACTGAGATGTAAATTGAGTACCTCGATCGGAGATAATGGACAAAGACACTCCATACAACCTTACCATTTCTCCAATATAAAGCTTAGCATAATCCTTTGATAAGAATTATGAGGTCTTAACAGGAAGAAAGTGAGCTGATTTTGTCATTCGGTCCATAGTAACCCAAATAGAGTCAAACTATTGACGAGTGCGAGGTAAACCCATAATGAAGTCCATATTCAAATCTTCCCACTTCCATGTAAGAATGTTAATTTCTTGAGCCAAGCCGCCTGGTTTCTGATGCTCAACTTTTAATTGTTGACAATTGGGATATTTAGCCACAAATTCTGCAATATCCCTCTTCATCCCATTCCACCAATGGACCTCCCGCAAATCACGGTACATCTTGTTGGCTCCCAGGTAAATAAAATATCAAGAATTACGGGCTTCGCCAAAATCTTATTTCTCAAGCCATCAGCATTCAGAACACATAATCGACATTGATATCTAAGGACACTATCTTCCCCTTGGAAGAAAGCCTCAATGGCTTTTTTCGTAAATCAACTTCTTCAAGTCAACCAACAACAAATCAATATCTTTCTTAGCTTTCACGTCTGATACTAAAGACGATTCGAAACCATTATGGACCACCTTGATTGGAATCTACCAATCGAACACCCAATTAGGCCAATCTTTGAACATCACGACCTAACTCCTTCTTATTATCCTCAACATGATCAACACTACCCATCGATAACCGACTAAGAGCATCCACCACTATATTCACCTTTTCGGGATGATAGAGGACACTCATGTCATAGTCCTTTAGCAACTTAAGCCACCTTCTTTGGCTAAGATTCAAATCCTTTTGGGTAAATACATATTTCAAACTCTTATGGTATATAAACACATCTACATGAACAACATAAAAGTAATATCTCCAAATATTTAGGGAAAACACCACCACCGCTAACTCCAAATCATGAGTCAGATAATTCTTTTCATGCACTTTTAATTGCCTCGAAGCATATGCAATGACTTTCCTATGTTGCATCAAAAGACAACCAAGACCAACCTGTGAAGCATCACAATAAACCACAAAACCATCCGATCCTTCGGGTAGTGTCAAAATAGGGGCCAAAGTGAGTCTATCTAACTCTTGGAAACTCTCCTCACAACTTCCAGCCATAGGAATTTTACCTTCTGTTGAGTCAATGTTGTCAAAGGCAAAGTAATAGAGGAAAACCCTTCCACGAATCTTTTATAATAACCAACCAAACTCAAGAAACTCTGTATATCAGAAGCAAACAAAGGTCTAGGTTAATTCTTAACCACCTTAGTTTTCTTATGATCGACTTGATGCCTTCACCGGAGATAATATGGCTAATGAAAGCAGCATACATTAACAAAAACTCACACTTGTTAAATTTAGCATACAATTCACGATCCTTGAGAATTTGTAACACAATTCTCAAGTGCTCAACATGCTCATCTTCACACCGAGAATAAATTAAGATATCATTGATAAACACAATTACAGACATATCAAGGTATTGCTTGAAGACCCTATTAATCAATCCATAAATACCATATGGGCATTAGTCAAACCAAAGGACATTACCAAAAACTCATAACGACCATACCGAGTTCAAAAATCCATCTTTGGAATGTCACTTTCTTTCACCCTCAATTGGTGATAACCTAGCCAGAGGTCAATCTTAGAGAAGTAACTTGATCCTTGGTGTTGATCAAATAAATCATCAATCCTTGGAAGAGGATACTTATTCTTAATGGTAACCTTTTTCAATTGTCGATAGTCAATACAAATTCGGGGAGAGCCATCCTTCTTTCAAACAAACAAGTCTAGACCACTCGATGGTGAGATATTCGGTCTAATGAAACCCTTGTCCAACAAATCCTTCAATTTGTCCTTTAACTCTTTATGTTCTGCCATGACCATACAGTTAGGAGGAATAGAGATAGGTTGTGTATCCGGGAGAAGATCAATCCTGAAGTCTATTTCTTTTTTAGGAGGAATACCGGGAAGATCGTCGGAAAACACTTCCAGAAACTCATTTACAATCAGAACTGACTCAAGAATAGGGGTCTCAAAATCTATATATAAGATGATAAATACAACCCTTAGAAATCAGTTCCTAGTCTTTAGACCAGAAACAAATTGAACCTTAGGCATAACATATCCCCCTTCCTATGAAATGATAGGTTCATTCAGAACCTTGAATGTGAACAATTAGGTCCTACAATCTATGGAAATATAGTATGCATGAAGCCAATACATCTCAAGAATGACATAAAAATCTAACATATCAAGCTCTACAGGATCAACATGAGTGACTCCATCAGAAACGTAAATAGGACAATTTTTACATACTCTTTTTGCCACAATAGCATTACCCACGAGAGTAGAAATATGAAAGGGATTAGAAAGGATTTTGGGACCAACACCAAACTTCATGGCCACATGAGGAGTAACGAAAGATAAGGTAGCACCCGGATCAAGTAAATCGTAAACATCAAGGTGAAAGACTTTCAACATACCGGTCACCACATCCAAAGAACCCTCATTATCTTATCGAGTCTGAAGAGCATAAAATATATATTTCTTTTGAGCACCTGAACCAGAACCACTAGGCTGAACTTGCCTACCATCCTTACCCTTTATAGCTTGAAAAGGAAAATCTTTTACCTTGTGACAACTGTTATCACAACCAAAGCAACAATCGGTATCGGCTAAACACTTTTCCGAGTAACTCTTACCACACCTTGGGAAAATAGGGATAGAAAATCCATTACTACCACATCCTTGAGGTGTAGAGTTAGACATTCTATCTTTGTTGAACTTAGGAGTTGGTGTACTATAACCTTCACGGGAATTTTTTTTTCGGAATTGAGGATGCCTATGTCCACAGGACCTAGAATGTGAAAAGTCACCATCATCGGTCCTTGCCCTCTTGGACTCTTTTTCCTTTTCCTTAAGCTTTCCCTAGCCTCCTCAATTTGTTGGGCATGTATCATCAAACGAGAGATATCTATTTCCTTGATCAACATGGTGGTATGACCCTCTTTGACGACCAAGTCAGACATATCCAATACAAACTTACTCATCCTTGCCCTAGAGTCGGCAACCATAGTTGGAGCATACTTTTATAATTAAGTGATCTTCAAAGCATAGTCCTTCACACTGAAATTAGCTTGACGAAGATTGATGAATTCAAGCACTTTGGCTTCTTTGATTTCAAGAGGAAAGAAACGACCAAGAAAAACTCCCTTGAATTTCTTCCAATCAAGAGGACCCGCATCAATAGTGTAACACCTCAGAAATCAGACTTAGACTTGGAAGAAGATAAGCACCAAAATAGTGAACCACGACAGGATTCACGGACCGTGAAAAGGACCACGGTCCATTGACCTGCCCGTGATTCACACCCTTCCAGCATAGTTGGACCACAGAGCCATTCATGGGGCGTGGACCACCTCACGAGCCATGGGAGGACTCGTGGGAACCAAGCAGAACTCACCAGGCCCAAGCGTCAGA
>JAJOOO010002791.1:0-27433 GCA_029582685.1 Solanum piurae
AGCACATGCCAACAAAGTAAAAGCATGGTCAAAAAGAAAACGATTGGGTCACTACTCACTAGTGTCTGCAATTAAATGCCACATGTCAAAAGATGAAAATGTTATCTATTTTTTTTGTAATTATTCTTTAGTGTTCTTTCATATTATATTAGTAATTGATTTCTTTCAAATTTGTTCATATTATTAATAGATAAATGACTTTTATGCAATTTAAAAGATATATGTAATAGATACTAATTAATTAAGGATAAATTAATAAAAATATTCTTATTTTAAAAAATTGTTATTATTTTTTTGTAAGTCCTAGCTAAAGAACTATTTAGCATTTATTGCAAATAAATTATGGTTAGGTCCTTTCTTTTATATTGAATTGAAATGAAATTGAAATTATACCCAAAAAGTGCCCGAAGCCGGCGTTGAATTTTCTCTTCGTATCCTAAGTTTGAAAATTTGTTTATAATGGTCCCCTATGCGGTTGATTTAAATTGGTCCTTGAATATATTTAGAAGCAATTTTAGTTATTTCAATTCGTTAAAATTTGTTAATAACTTAAATTTGTTAAATTACATAATTTTACCAAATTTAAAAGATAGAAACTTTTCAAAAAATATATTTAAGAAATAATTTCGAACCTATTTCAAATATAGAGTATTAGTATGTTTATCATTTTCTCATTGTGGTGTTAATAGAGTATGCCAGCAAAGAATTCAAGAAATATTGGCATTTGAAATTGTAAGTCAAAAGTGTCACATACTTTTGAGGAGAAGACCATTTTTTTTTAATTCTCAATTCTTGTTTGTTTCACCAAGAAAGTCAATTTTTGTTATTTTATACTATCATTGATTTTGATTCCTCTTTTAAAAAAATTTGATCATTTTGTTGGTTTATGACTTTATTAATGTCAATGGTTTTTTTTTCAAATTTTTTTCCAGAATACTTTGTCATATTTCCTAGTATAGTGGCTTCCCTTCCGGGTTCATTTCATGCCCCCTCCGGTTACTCTGTCCCTGGCATCCCTTTCTTCCCCTTCATCTTCGGGCAAGCGGGTGAACTCAGGGCCTATTTTGTTCTGATTATTTTAATTTCCTTTTTAATCTTATAGAGATAAAATTTGCATACATCCTTTTCAAACATTATTTAAAAGATTACGCTAAAGAACATAGGGATCGTATGGTTAGAAACAAGTTATTTTAGGATTAGCTATTTTGGGTGTAGCTATCCTGAGGCAAGTTATCCCATCATGCGTATGAGATAGCTTATCTATCACTATGGTATAAATTGTGGGATAAGTTATCCCAACATAACAACCAAACAAGACATCAAAATATTATCTCTGGATTATTTATTTTTATATCTAACACCAAACGACTGCTTAAAAATTATATATATGTTTTTTTTTTATATATATTAAGTACTAGTACATTTTTTAATTTAATTTAATTATAATCGATAGAATGAGTCAGAACTAATTTTTATATTTATTGTTGGATGTTGGATTTGTTTAGCAGCCTTTTCTGTATGCGCATAACATGTGTTTGGTGGAATTATACTACATCTACATGTACAAAAATGTACTACCTAGCTTGCAATTATTGATGATATATGATCTGTCTACTAGGACAGAAAATTTATTTTTTAAGAAGACATTTTTATTTTAGATGTTTGGTATATTAAGAAAAAAATATACTTTTCATTAAAAAAAATAAAAAATAAAAAAAAAATTCCACGCTTATTGTCTGAAATTATTTACTTAAAATGATTTTTAGCCTTTTTAATTCTGTATTTTTTTCTCTGGTTATCATCACTTTGACATTATTATTAATCTTTTATCACTTATTTTTTGTTTTCAATTGGTTAATATTATAAATATTTTTTTTTCACCTAATATTATTAATATTTCTGAATAGAATAACATGGCCTATCGGCTACCAATATATATATATATATATAAGGGGAGGAGGAGATATCAGCGCCTGCATTCAAGGAGTCACCCATATATAATTAATTTATCTAAAAATTTATTTTGTTGGTGATGATTTAATTTTCTATCATGTAATTTCTTTCTGATTTTTCCTTCTATAACAATATTTTTTTTACACTCGAGCACTTTACTTCAAAAGTATTACTTCTCTTGTTTCAATTTATTTGTCTTTTCTAATTTTGATAGGTCAAATGTATCACAATATCCTTTAATTTTGTAGCTTAAACATGTAACCGGAAAAATTGAAATTAAAAAATCATCAACTAGAAAAAAAAAGTCATTTTCTAAAAACATAGACCAAAACGAAAAATAGGACAAGCATTTTTCTTACACATAATCAAATTTGAATTTTTCTTTTTATATATAAAAACACACAACATATACATACCTATCGCAATAAGGACTTGACACTGGAGTAAAAGCCTATTCGTTTTTACCGTTAGAATACTGCCAATAATTCAAGAAATTAAATTGAAGTCTATGTGACCTCTTCCATGTATTATAGTACACTTTGCAGAATTTCTACCCAACTTAATAATGACGTGACCAAATTTCTGTAGGTCCAAATATGTGATTCTATGATACTAAAAAAAGAAAAGGATATAAATAATTTCATGTTTGATCTGTTCATTTTATCGATCTCAAATTTAAATGGAGAAGATGTGTTGTCTAGAGACCATTGAAAAAAACCTCTATAACTCATAAATCTAGGAGTAAAACTATACGATACATATACAATTATGTTGAGTTTGTTATTTTTTATTATATATATATATATATATATATAAAAGCTCATTGTTTTATCCGTAATTACAGAAAATCAGCCGGTTGGTTCTTACGTAAAGGAAAATATTAAAAATATCTTGCATGGTTACCTAAGGTAAATTAAAATATCTGTCTCTGTCCTATTGCAAAACTGTCCACTTGGGTCGTTTCGTACAAAAATTAATAATGCAGGGATTAGTAATACATGAATTAATAATGCAGAGATTAGTAGTGCATGAATTAGTAATGCATGATTTATTTTTATCAAGTGTTTGGTTTATTGTTTCCCACTTCATCTTGTGTTTGGATTAAAACTCTATAAAAAGTTTCTTTCCAATTATACCCTTAAATTATTATGTAATTGGGTCAAAGTAGATAATTGTCGGACAATATTATTTTTTTATGTCTTTCTAACTAGCTATGAGAAGAACAATTTTGTTGTCATGTTTGTTATTTTTTCACTTGAATTATTTGAGGATAAATAATTGTCATCTTAATAAATTGATCACTCACAAAATGTCATTTTTAAAAATAAAAAAAAACTAACCATCTTTCCGACCAACTGCCCAAACTCCAACCAACTTTTTTGAAGATGTCTGCTGCGGATGTTTCCTATGGTTTACGGGCGAGAGAAGAGAGCATCACATCAAGTCAATATCAATAGAAATAGGTGCTTCTAACTAATTCTGTCTGAGCCTTGAATGAACTACATTCTCTTCGATCCCTTTCCGGAACCAGCCCTATACCTCTTCTTTCTTTTAAAATCGAAAAGACGGTCAACAATGGTAAAATTGAATAAACCATCTACATTTACACATAAAAATTGCAAGTTATAATTTTAATATGTATGTAATTTTTTAAATTGTTCAAAATACAAATAATTAGAAAACTACACAAATATATATTTATATATATAATACATTCAATTAGATCACAAACGTCATATACAAATAAACAACTCATATTTCAAATTTGTATTGAATTTATTTAGGAACAAACAACTCTCTCTAATTTGTAAGCTAATTTATTTAAATAAATTTACTAGTACAAATATAAATCATAAAATAAACAAAATAATTAAAATGATTTGAGGGATATTTTTATCTTTACATAGACTTATCCCATGGTATTATATCCTATGTATTACTAATACCTCCAAATAGAAGGTATTAGTAATACATCTTATAATACCATGTAGGAAGTATAACTTATCCATGGATTAGTTATACATAGGCACAAATTCCTACCAAACATAGTACTAAATAATACCTTAAATAATATATGAATTATTTCTTCTAATGCGGCCTACCAAACGACCCCCAAGTGTTCTTTTCAATTTTTAGCATTAATCCATAATATATTGTTTTCAGAAATTAAAATTAGCATTGTTATTTTTTAAAATATAGAGTACCATTATCTATCATTGGTCTAATAAAAAAACTTTACATGCTGAGGTGGAGGAAAAGTGTAGTTTAATTAATTATTTGTATGATTAATGTTACTAATTTCCTTTAATTGGGTTAAATTTTACGTAAAATGAAATGGAGAGAGTAAAACACGAGTCTGGAGCCTAAAGGGCAAAAAAAATTGTCAAAAATTCCAAAAGGGCACATCACTTTTTTTTTCTAACCAAAAGGGCAAAATCGCTACTGACGCAGCGATTTTCCTCTGACAAAATGACGAAAAATCGCTGCTAGGGCAGCGATTTTGTAAAAAAAAATTAATTAAAAATCGCTATCATTGTAAAAAAATATTAAAAAAAATTGCTGTGGCAGCGATTTTAAGTCAGAATTTTTTTTTCTTACACATCGCTGCAGGGGCAGCGTTTTTCATTCCTAGTGCTATTATTTTCATGCCTATTATTAATTATTAGTAATATAAAAATGATAAACAAGACGATAGTATACTCAATAAAATTGTTGAACCATGAGGAAAATTGAATTATATATCATAAATAATAATAAAAGAATATTAAATTCAAAAAAAAACTTTTTTTTTAAATTCTTAACCAAAATCCAAAATCACTTCTATAACAACGATTTTTATTTTTATTTTGTCAGAAGCCCTTTTGGTTAATTTTTTTTTTATATGCCGTTTTAGTTTTTTTAAAGAAAAAAGCGGCGATTTTTTTTTTTTTAAAAAATAATTTACAAAATCGCTGCTGTGGCAGCGATATTTTATTAAAATAAATAAATAAAGCTTTTAGACGAAATCGCTGCTAGGGCAGCGATTTTTCGTCATTTTGTCAGAGGAAAATCGCTGCGTCAGTAGCGATTTTGCCCTTTTGGTTAGAAAAAAAAGTGATGTGCCCTTTTAGAATTTTTGACAATTTTTTTTGTCCTTTAGGCTCCGGGCTCAGTAAAACACAGTTTCTTAAAGTCAAATTCAAGAATTATTAATTTGTTTAGCTGTCTTTTCTGAGAGGTTAACCTAACTTATTTAGTTGGTAGGAAGGATAAAGTGTGTTTGTGATGCCATTAATCATTATTATGGTGTCACGAGATTATAGAAATTAGTTTTTGAATTTGTTTGTAATTTAGGACATAGAAAACTATCTCGTATGAAATACTTTATTGTCCAAGTTAGATTTACTTTGGTAAAAATAAACTAGTGGTTCATTAAATTATTTGGAATACCTAATGCCTAGTGTTCATATTTTATTGGATTATAGATTCAAAATACTTGAAGTTTTTTTCTTTTAGAGATGATTTTTTATAAACTCATTTTGATCCGTCTTTCGTGATGAAACATTGAGCTTGCATTCCATGAATCAGATTAGTTCTCGAAACTAGACACATTCCTTTTCATTCTCATCTCGATCACTTTCTCCGAAATTTTCATAATTTGACTTGATAATTTGATATACCCATAATTTTTGTAATTTTGAATATTGCCCTTTGTTCTTGCACAATGAAAACATTATATTTCCATCTTCATTCTTCGAGTACCCCCGTCATTATGAAAATGAAACCAAACAATTCATTTAGCGACTCCATACCCACTTTACCAATGCTATTTCATAATTTTTAAAAAATCTCATTCCCGATTAAATTTTTCTAACTTAATACACCTAGCTTTTATAGTGCTCTAAATACGCATTTCCACTTCATTTAATAGGGGCTATAGAAACACATATCATCTTCATTTAATACTCCATCTGTCCCTAATTACTTATCCACTTTTTTTTTTATAGTTATCGCTAATTACTTCTTCATTTTGACAAATCAAGAAACGACGAAGTAATTTTACCTATTATACCCTCAATTAATTAATTTGAAAAGGGTATAATTTTTTAAAAATCTTAAATTTTTAATTCATTCACTTCATAATTAATAGGGGTAAAATGGTAAATTCACTATATCAATAATTGCTTTCTTAATAGATGTGTCAATTTAAAAGTGGACAAATAATTAGGGACAGAGAAAAATATGTATCTCTTCCATCGGTACTTTTTTATCCTCATCTTTAATGCACCTCACTTGATTTAGGTCGCGAGCTTTCATTCTCCACCTCTATCGAGAAAATAAGAAAAAATTAATTTCAAATAACTTGATAGTGTGTGAAAAAGGAAATATTTATTTATTGAAGGTACTACGTACTACATGGCAACAAAAATAAGAATAAAAAAGTGAGAAAATGATTACTCAATCAATCCATTTGTCATTTTTACTCCAACCCACTGTCGGCACATTAAATAAAATTCCTACCCCGACACGTGGCATCTATTTAGGGTCCCACAGTTTCCTATTTCTCTTCAAAATCCAATTTATACAGCTCACAAATTAACCCACCAATCTCTCTTTATCTTTCCTCTTTCTTTCTCTCTCCTATATAGCAGCCGTCGTGTTATCCGGTGATAAATATATTTTCCTACGGCGTCCGTAATTTTATTATTCCCACAAATACCCCTTCCTCTACGCCACTTTTCGGTTACACTTCATTAATTTTCTTCTTTCTTGCTTATGCAATTTATTGCTGTCTTTTCAAAGGTAGATACATCAGAAATTCAAGAATCAAGATTTATCCTTATGTATTTTTAGGGGTTTTTTTTTGTCTTTTGTTTTTTGCCCACTTGTCTTTCTGAATTTTTTAAGGGTTTTACAGGAATTTTGTGATTTGTCGATCTGTTGGAGTTGGGATTCTTGAATTTATAGTCGCCGCCGGCAGCCATGTCGGGTCCATTAGATCGGTTTGCTAGACCTTGTAAGTTGATTTTCTTGAATTTTGCGTGTTTTTTTTTTCTTTTCAATTTTGAAGTGCATTACGGGTCAACTTTAGTGTATATAGTTATTTTTCTTGATTAAAATTAGGTCTTCTTGAACTTTTCAATTTGTTGACTGTATTGGTCAGATGTGTTGGTGGTTCTTCTTGTAATTCTTTTTACCATCACAAGAACGGACAAAAATATATTTTCTTGTTTTTTGAGAAAATATATGATATTAGAATGAAATTAGTCTCAAAAATTGAGAATAATAAATTTCAATTGAGACAAAGTTGTTAATTCTTGGAATAAGTTATAACTAATGCATTGTTTTTGGTTAATAACCAGTGGTTATGTCCTGTCTGTTTCTGTTTAGGGCATAAAATACAATTACTTGCAAGTTTATATTCTTAAGATGTAAAGAAACACTAAAGAAAATTGGAAAATTGATGTAGTAGAGACGAATTGCAACTTGGTTCTGCACTTGGTGAATTCTAATTGACTTGTTCCGAGGACTTGTTTGGTCTAGTTTGTTTTCCCTACTACGCCTCCGCTTTATCCTTTTCGATAGTCTGGAATTAATTTTCCTGCTCCTAATTTTTTTATAGGCTTTGAGGGGTCATCTACACATGATGAGAGAAGAGAAAGAAAGTCTGATTTTGAGAATTCAGAGGATGAGAGGAGGACGAGAATTGGTTCCCTGAAAAAGAAAGCATTGAATGCATCAACGAAATTCAAACATTCTCTTAAGAAGAAAAGTAGTAGAAGAAAAAGCAATGGACGGTTGAGCTCACTTTCTATCGAGGATATTCGGGATGCTGAGGAGCTACAGGCTGTTGATCAGTTTAGGCAATCATTACTTTTGGATGAGTTGTTACCTGAAAGACACGATGACTACTATATGATGTTGAGGTAATGTTCTGGTACCTTTAGCATCTACATGTATGTCTGCCCAAAAGTGATAAGATCTATGCTGCATTGAGTTAGTGTGATACTTAGTGTTTAGAGACATTTGGATTATATCTTTGATGTTTGAAACTTTATTCATATGGATCTTCTGTGGAAATTGGATTTGTTTGTCAACTTTATTAAAAAACTTTCTTACAGGCCTGCCACAATTGGAACAAAAGATAGACCAAATGTGTGTATAGATGTTTAAATCTATACATACATGCATGCAGGCGTATGGAGAATTAAGCAGGATCTGGGTCTGGAGTTTTCTGGTTGTTTCTTCTTGGTGGTGTCCAGTTTTAGCAGCATTCCAATTTATTAACAATTGTTCCATGTGTGTTGCAGGTTCTTAAAAGCAAGAAAGTTTGATATCGAGAAAGCCAAGCATATGTGGGCTGATATGCTTCAGTGGAGGAAGGATTTTGGAGCTGACACAATCACGGAGGTAATATTATTCCTCCCCAATGTATTGGCTAGGAGCCTAGGACAATGTTCTTTATTATATACTTATCATATCTTTGTCGAATCGTTTAGACTGAAATGCTTTCTGTACTTAATTTCCTCTAGGATTTTGAATTCCCGGAGTTGGAAGAAGTGGTAAAATATTATCCCCAAGGTTATCATGGGATTGATAAGGAGGGAAGGCCAGTATACATTGAAAGATTAGGGAAAGTTGATCCTAACAAACTCATGCAAGTCACAACCATGGATCGTTATATAAAATACCACGTAAGGGAGTTCGAGAAAAGTTTTTTGATTAAGTTTCCAGCTTGTACAATAGCTGCAAAAAGGCAGATCGATTGTAGCACTACTATTTTGGACGTTCAGGGAGTGGTAAGTTACTTTTGTCGGTTTTTCTTTCTCTAACCTTGATGATTTGAAAAGCAGTTTTTGTGTGAACAAGGTGTTATTCGTATCTTTATTCTTAATCATTGGTTTCTCAGGGTTTGAAAAACTTTAGCAAGAGTGCAAGGGAGCTCATTTTGCGGCTCCAGAAGATTGATGGTGATAATTATCCTGAGGCATGATTTTATCCGCACCTGAATAAATATTACTAATGAGGGTCTCTTAACAGTGGGATCATTCACACATTTTCCTATTTTTTTTATATGTGCAGACGCTTCATCAGATGTTCATAATCAATGCTGGGGCTGGGTTTAGGCTCCTGTGGAATACTGTTAAGAGTTTTCTGGACCCCAAGACAGCCTCCAAGATACATGTTTGTCAATGCTTTTCTCCACTTGTGTTGTCTCCGTTTTAAAAAATGTGGTTGCATTTACGTTACTTTTGTTTTGATGTCTCTTATAGGTTCTTGGGAACAAGTATCAGAATAAATTACTTGAAATAGTTGATGCTAGGTAAAAGGAACTGAATTCTTATCCATTGGTCAAGGAGTTTTTTCTATATTTATTTGTTTAGTAGTATTGCTGACAATCTGTTCAATGTTTTTCTGCTGATTTTTTATGCAGTGAGTTGCCAGATTTCATAGGTGGTAACTGTACATGTGCAGATCGAGGAGGTTGCATGCGTTCAGATAAAGGACCATGGCAAAATCCAGATATATTGAAGGTACTTTCAAGCCTTCACAGCCGATGTAACGTTATTTTCTGATAATGCTCTGTTCGTCACATCTTCAGGAAGATGTTCATCTCCAAGATGTTTTTAAAAATGAGAAACCATCTCTTTTGGTGACTCAGAGATGTTATTATTTCAAACTAATGGAACCCCACCCCGCCCCCTACCCCCCACCCATTTTCTTTTTGGGATGTAGATGATTGGTGAAGCACGACGTGCCAAGCAGCTTGTTAAAGTTCTAAATAGTGAAGGGAAGATAGTTTATGCTAAGCCTCGCTACCCAACGGTAGGATTTCTGCCACATTTCCAAATTATTAAGAAATACTTCATATTGTTTGCTTTCCGGAAGGTTGGTACTCATATTCTTTATTTTTGCAGGTGAAAGGTAGTAGTGACACCTCTACTGCTGAATCTGGATCTGAAGCTGAAGATATTGCTTCCCCAAAAGCTGTAAGGAGTTATTCACATCTCCGGCTTACTCCTGTACGAGAAGAGGTATACTTACCATTTTCGCTTAATTTCATGAGTTGGTTTTTCTTTTAGTGTTTCACTTCTTTTGTGCTGAGGGTCTATCCAGAACAGCCTCTTTGTACCTCACAAAGGTATGGGTAGGGTTTGCGTACATCCTACCCTCCCCCAACCTCACTTGTGGGACTACACTAGGTATATGTTGTTGGCCTTTCTTTTACTGAAAGGGCATTGTCTGGACATCACTTTATAAAAAAACCTTCTGGACATCAAACCACAATTGATATCTGATGTTCTTGTTTGAGATGAGCCTGTGATTCAACCTTGTGTCACTTAGATTAATCACAATCACGTTCCTTGTTTGATTATGAAGTTGGGTATAGTATTTGTTATTGTCATATTTAAGTTTTGCTCTCCATCAAACAGGCTAAGGCTATTGGAATGCCTGGCTACACCTCAAACTTCCCAGGATATGATGAATATGTTCCCATGGTTGACAAGGCTGTTGATTCTGCATGGAAGAAGGAACCATCCCTGCAAAGACCCTCCACCCCCAAAGGTTAGAATTATTGAGAAGAGAATGCACTGCTTATGTACACACTATGAAAGGGGGAGGGGAGGAAGCATAAGCATCGCTGAATTCATATAGTTAATTTAACTGGTGGTTATATTTTTGCACCTAATCATGGAAAAAAGAGAAGCTCACTTTGTTAGGTGTACAATTCCAAGGTTAACTTGGAACACATTATGCTTCTTGTTGGCTTACTACAGCAGTTGTCTTGATAAACTTCTTCATTTGTATTGACATTATTTCCATCTCTATTTGCCTTTTCCAGCGATGCTTCCACCAGCAGGCTCTGAAAAGCCTGTAGAAGGTCTTCATGCTCGAGTTTTAGGACTTCTTATGGCCTTCTTCATGACTGTTGTGATGCTTTTCAGCTCAGTTACATGCCGTGTTACCAAGAAACTTCAAGATGCATCGACTGTTGAGAACCAAGATGTTCAAGACTTTACTTTTGATGCCAGCTCTAAAGAGGAGTTTCGACCCCCTTCACCTACTCCAGCCTTTACAGAAGCTCAACTGCTCTCCGTTGTTCTCAAGAGACTGGGTGAACTTGAAGACAAAGTAAATACTCTTCAAGAAAAGCCATCTGAGATGCCTTATGAAAAAGCGGAATTGCTAAATGCAGCTGTTTGCCGGGTGGATGCCCTAGAAGCTGAGTTAATAGCAACCAAGAAGGTAACAGTTTATGATGTCTCTCTAAATAGGCAAAGGGAAATCCCGTTCTTGAGTTGATAACTTTTTTCCTGCTTGTTTATGGTTGAACAGGCATTACATGAGGCATTGATGAGGCAAGAAGAACTTCTCGCTTACATTGACGGTCAAGAAGCTGCCAAGTTCCAGGTGAGTTTCTGTTATTGCATGGTAGTTGAATATCATCAGAGTAGGACTTTAGCCTAGTTAGGATTTTGTTGCCGTAATATCTTACTTTTTTTACTCGCTGAGAAGAAAAACTAATATGAGAAATCAAGTTTTTTGAACAGGAATGCGCGTGCATTTTCCTCTTTGTGCTATTAAGTTGGTGTATTCGTGTGGTTCCATTAAATTGAGTTTTGTTGCTAATTTGCATCCATAATGCTTTGTTCTGCAGAAAAAGAAGAAGTTTTGCTTTTAAGATGACGATGGTTCAGGACGGGGATCTCGGATTTTCCACTGTAGTATCTCATGTAATGTGTTGTCAATACTCCCAGTCATTGTGCAGTGCATCCGTGTTAAGTGTTTCCTTTTGGATCGTGTATTTCATTTACAAAATGAGGTGAACACTTGCTCATAATGTGAAAAATTATATTTTCTGTTAAGTTTGTTGTGTATTTGTTTTTGACATTCTGAAGTAATATTTGAAATGATGATATAAAATGAAGAAAGTGTGGATCATATAGCCGACTCTAACTTGTTTGAGACTGAGGTGTAGTAGTTGTTGATCTAATAATATTTGAAGGTGATGTGATTTACAATCACCTCATGCCACCTTATTATATTCAAGTAGAAATGCACTAACTTTTCTAAATGGGTAGTGATTTTTAATTTAACACTTAACCATCTGTGTGAATTGAAGTGAAATAATGAAAGCTAAAAGCTCAATTAAAACAAACAAACAGACAATATATTAAAAGAGGTAAAATGAACAATGTTGCTGTATCATGGAAAACAAGACTGTAATATGAACAAAAGCAAACAGCAAACTGCTTCCATCTTTATTTACAGAAAAAAATTCAAGCTGATGTATCTGTAATGTGCCATAATATATGGCATTTACAATTAGAGCTCCAATGGAGAGGGTGAACAGTAAATCTCGCCGAAGAAGATAGAACAAAGCTACTGCAGTAGTGCTGGTGAATAGCACAACAAGTAATGTAAACAATGTTCAAGTTTACAAATATGTGAGAGATCATTCAAACAAACTTTCTTGGGCCAAGAAAATAAAATCACCATCTCTACATCTATCTAAAGAAATTCAAACTTAAAAAACAAAGAACTTCTTCTTCTTCTTCTTTTTCTTCTCAAGGACGGATAGAAGCTCTTGTTGACGAACAAGAGCTTCATCAAGAGCCTGTCAGTTTAAAAGTAAGCAAAAAAAGGTTTAGTTAATGGAGTATGAAAGATTCCTTCTAATCTGAAGAAAAGCAGATAATACCTTCTTGGTAGCTAAAAGTTCTTCCTCCAGAGTACCAACCCGGTTGATGGCTGCGTTAAGCATGTTCTCTTTCTCAGGTGGCATAGAAGAAGGTTTCTGGCTTAGAGTAATGACCTTATCCTCGAGTTCTTCCATGCGTTTCATCATGCTAATGTAATCTTTTGTCGAGATGACATGTCCATGAGCTTGTTCTTTAATCATGTCAGCACTATACAAAGAACCAGCCAAGAGTGTAGCATCTGTAAGTTTCCTTGGCATGTTTTTAGTCATCCGAACCAATGTCACAATGCCCATCACTAAAGTCATCACTCCACTGAAAACAGGGTTGCCAAATCCTTCTGATGACTTACAAGCATCGTGGACAGGGAAGAAATCTGTTGCTCGAAAAAGGAATACATGTTAATATAGCACAGAGGAATGAGCAGAAAGAGAACTTTGGACTGAACTCAACCATGAGGTAAGGAGTGCTCAACATCAAGGGGGATTTGTATGTACCTTTAGAATTAGCTAAGTTGCCAGATTTTACTTGTTTAGGCCAAGTCGCATACACAGCCTTGTCCACGATAGGGATATCAAACTGAAAAGCAAAACCAAAACGTAGAATTTAGATTAAGGTATAGATAGCACTGCGAAGAAGTCGGAAAAGTTGTGTCTGACGAAGAAGCAACTTACTTCCTCACGGACAGGGGAAAGTTGGCCATTATCCCTTTGAACCTTGGAAGAGTCAGTTTCCTTTCTAAAAGAAGTGCTTTTCTGCAACATTGAGGGGCTTTGTTACTCATCCAATATATTTAATGAAGAATAAAAGTAACTGAGAAAAACAGCAGAGATGAGATAATACACACCTTGGTGTTGGCATTGTCATCCTCTGGGATAGTTTTCTCATCAATAGAGATTACAATTTTGTGTGAACATTTATGCTCACCATTGCGAACCATCTGTGCATCAAATCAATCACAGATTTCAGAGGAAATTGATACCACTAGCAGTCTTAAAGGTACAAATGAACCAAAGGACTTACGAATTAGGAACTCATCTTATAGTATTAATAATCTTATGAATGCAAAATTACAAAGTTGAAAGTTACCCTCATTATTTCTGGATCATTCCATGGACCTTTATCAGAAACCATGCATCCTCCTTTATCAGCACAAGTACATGTTCCACCTAAGAACTCCGGCAATTCGCTGTTACAATCAAACAATAATTAGGCTCTATGCAGATAATCTAGTCTGAAATGTATAATTTCACCTCAAGTTAAGAGTTACCTGGCGTCAATTATTTCAAGCAACTTGCTGTGATATTTATTGCCAAGAACCTAGAAAAAACACAATAAGACTTGTGTTATACTACATGACAGACAAAAATAGTGCTTAGACTTGTGGTTGAGTATGAGCTTACATGGATCTTTTGAGTGGTCTTTGGATCAAGGAATGACTTGACGGAATTCCATAAGAGCCTGAATCCAGAGCCAGCATTGATGATGTACATTCGGCACAAGCTCTAGAAATTGAATACATGATTTAATTAAACATGAGGACTTAAAAACTCTTATTAACATATGATATGAATGGTTGTACCTCGGGGTAATTGTTGCCATCAATAGCCTGGAGGCGTTGAATGAGATCCCTTGCTGACTTGTTGAAGTTTTTAAGTCCCTGAGGCAGGCATTCATGTAAGTTATATTAGTAAACCCGAAAAATGAGGCAAGTTCACACTGATTGATTGTGAAAAATTTATCCTATGATCATACCACTCCTTGGACATCCAGGATAGTTGTGCTTGTGTCAATGTGTCTTTTGGCTGCAAGTGAGCAGGCTGGCATCTTCTCATTAATGGTCCTCTCGAACTCCTGTACATGATACTTGAGATATCGGTCCATTGTTGTGGCTTGTAATAGCTTGACCGAATCTACTTGACCAATTCTTTCAATGTAAACTGGTCTCCCTTCTTTGTCAACTCCATGATGGCCTTGTGGATAGTACCTTAGGACCTCTTCCTTTTCCTTGAAGTCAAAGTCCTAATCAAGATGCACAGAACATCATCATCAGTTCCTAAAAACTTGAGATTATAGTGCTCTCAGTAGCATTATCAAAAATACCTCTGTGATGGTGTCAGCACCGAATTCCCTCCTCCACTGGAGCATATCAGACCACATCTGCTTTGTTTTCTCAATGTCAAACTTTCTAGCCTTCAAGAATCTGTCATTTTGAGATGGTATGTATTAAGGAAAAGACATGATGATCTGATGACAAAGGTACATAAGAAAACAGTTTGGTCACCTTAGCATCAAATGATAATCATCATGTTTAGCAGGAAGTAATTCTTCAAGGATGAGAGCTTGGCGAAAGGCATCAACTGCCTTTAATTCCTCCGCGTCATGCTCATCTTCTAAAACAACGACAGACATGACTCTGCTGTTTCTACGACCCCTTTTTGTTAGAGAATTTCTAAACTTGGTGGAGGCATTAATTGCCGCTTTCTTGATAGACCCAAGCCTTGTCTTCCGCTCATCTTCTGCATCCATATCAAACTTCTCTAGACCTGTCAAATAACAAACATAAGCAAGCAGATGCCATATGCTACCTAACAATCAAGATGATAACATGATAGACTAACAACAACACAAAACTTACTTGGCCTGACAGGTCTTTCAAGAGGTCCTGACTTGTACTCACTCATGATTGAATTAAGCTAGCTACCTGTAATCTCCTGTGATAGTTTGTGACAAATTAGAGGTTTAATCTTTTCTTTTCTTGCTGAATTCCTACACCTTTTCAAACAAAAAAAAGCAAAGTTAGAGAAGAAAAAACCAACAAAAATAGGCACTTGATCTCTCTCATGAACAAAGATTTCCTCAATATAAGAATTAGTCCAAAAGGAGACCAAAAGTTAATTCATGAAGCGAGAATCATCCCAAATCATACACGGAGACAATAGTTCAATCATCAACCAATAGGGGACAATCTAACATTGCGCACCTTAGGAATGAAGTCTTTGATAACATGTTATGAAAATAAACATCGAACCTAACTCAAGCTAAATAACATAACGAAACGACAATTCAGTCTCTCAACCGAAGAATCTAAACAATTAATGTTATGACATTCAAGAAAAAGTAGGAAGAATATTATTATTATTACCAGTGACATAAGTGTCAGGGACAATTGAGAAAATTGGTAGAGAGTTGTCTTATATAACCGAATTATTAGTCTCCGAAAGTATTGCTGTCCCAATAACTTAGCTAATGGACAAGCGATAATATTTCTTTCTATTTTTCTAATGCTGATTTGGATACATTAATTACTACTCCTAGTTTTTATTTTTAATTTGACGAGGTCCTCACATTACTCAAATATACAGCTAACCTAATACCTTCTTCCTGTTTTATGCGTAATGCAAAGCACTATCTTCAAACTATAGGTACTCTTCCCACGCTTATAAGCCTTACTTTTTATTTTATTTTTGCTTTATCAATGTCATTGTCATAAATGACACGAATAATTTTTAAGCTATTCATGTACTTTTTTTCATTCTGTGTGAGCTTATTCACATTGTCGGTTTCAAGTCTGGATAAATAAGGAGGGTTGTTGATGATCAATTGAAAATATTTTTTCTACTTTAGTAAATTACATTGAATTTGTTATTATTGATATTTATTTTACCGGTTTGAAGTGGAGGAGAACCGATTAATTATTACCTTATCCAACTAGCTATAATCGGTCAATCCTTCTACGTACAATCACTTGAAAAGAAATAATATTGTACTCTTCATGATAATAGAGTTAATTAATTACTCATGTAAGTAAGAGCGAGACTCAAAATATAGTGATAAATTATAATAATATGTTACAATTATCATGTACGTCTCTAATTATTATGTTACATTTGGTTCAATGAATAGCATTAAATTTTCCATTATTCCAAAATATACATGTGAACCAAATTATTGAGAATTATTCAGAGATTGGTATAAATACATATGGGTGAGAGAAGGAGGTTGGTGGTTGATCAATTTATTTTGTATATTTAAATTTGCTAAGGGGTTAATTGAAATTGATGATTAATAAACCAACATTATCAAGCTTAGATTACCTCAAGTCAATTTGTCAATGAATCTAACATTATGCTGCTCCACTAAGTGGCATTTCAAGCTTGCAACTTGTTGGCAATGGATTATGGACAGTGTATCACTAATTATTATATTAAATGTTACCTTATAATATCAAATACTGAATTAAAAAAAACATTATATTTTGTGATTTCTTTCTCTTGAAAACTGGCACCAAAGTCTATCATAAATTTTACTATGTCAAAAATAAAATAAAATTTAGCTCTACAAGAATATTCTCATAGAAAGGAGGTTGACTTCATGGGTCACTTAACCGTTCAACACTTCTTTAGTTTAGCTCTCGATGAATATTTCCTTTAGATTAGCTTCTTACACTATGATCTTTTTAATAGTTTATATTCATCGTCAACAATCATATAAGCTTTCATTAAAATTTGAGAATGAACTTATGAAAAAAATAAACAAATCAAAGCTAGTCATGTTTGTATTAGTTTGTGCAAGGGGAAAAACCTCATTTATGATGGTAATATGTATAAATCTGGCAAAAATGTTCATGGAGGGTGTTTGGATTGACTTATTATAAGTAACTTTTGGCTTTTGAAATCCTTTTTATTTATAGAATTGATAATTATAAAAAGTGTTTTTAAGCACTTACTTTTAATTAGGCAATAAACATACAAAAATAAGCTAAAAATCAAAAGTCAGATAGAATCAACTTATGATTTTTAGCTTATAAGCTACCATAAAAAAATAAATCCAAACACCCCTTAAGTACAAATCTCATTGTTAGTTTTTTTTTTTTGAATTTTTTACATGATATAATAAATATGTGCTATATTTTGACTTTTGTACTCCGAGCACCTTCACATAGATTGAAATAACAGATGTATCAAATTGTATTAGTTGATCAATCTATATTACCATGTATTTATCAAACTATATTTGTTTATTTGTTGGTACAATTGATATTCACCGTATACAATATGTATCAGTGTGTATTCATCTTCTCACTAGTATCTTTTATCCTCTCTTCTGATCCGCTCGTCTTTCTCTTATAGTCTTTTATATTATTTGTATCTTTGTATACACCTGATATTTGTTAAGTCAATTCAAATCTGCGTATGAATGCAAGTGATACAAGAACAAATGAATACAAGTGATATAAAAATAAATGAATACAAGTGAAACTAAAGCGAATGAATACAAGTGAAACTAAAGCGAATGTATAGAGTTCACAGTACATGAATACAATTAATATAAGAATGAATGAATATAAATACAATTAGAGTGAATGAATATAGTCTATGGTAGTTTTTGTTGTTTCTATCTTTATATACATGCAGACAATATTCATCGATACAACATGTATTCGTTGATACAATTTGTATTCATCAATACAACATGTATTTGTTATACAATCTAATACGTCAGACATCTAAAAAATATAAAATATATAGAGAGACATATAAATACATAATATAATATAATTTTAATTCATCTCTTTCTTTAAGAAATGGGGTTTAGCCTAAAGTCCATTAGTTTACTAGTGCTAAATTAATATTAAAACTCAATTTTTTAATGAAAAATATATAAAAACCAATATATTGCAATTATATAATTATAAAATTGTGAATATAATTTAGTGATTTGGATTGATTTTTTTCAGCTTATTTTTAATAAATAAAATATAATCTATTTATTTAATTGATTTAGTTGTTTGAAGCCATTGTTTTCGTACTTGTAGTAATATCATATGTTATCCCTAAGCAAAATCTTTTAAAAAATAATAATGAAGAAAACGATATTTCAATTTAGAAACATTTTTTTAATGACAGATTCTTATTAATCTGTGCAAACCCTTGCAATTTCACAGAGTCTAAAAGCCTTTTTTGGTATCTTTACTCCAACAATGGCGGCTACACACCTTGTCTCACACTCTCCATCACTTCACAAGTCCCTCAAATACCCATCAAATGCATCACAAAAACTTTCTTTTTTCAAACCCAATTTTCCGTTGAAGCCCATTTCAAGAAATCTTAGCATAAGGGCATCTGTATCAACTTCTGAGCCCCAAACTCAGAAATTTCAGCATTGTTTCAAGAAATCTGAAGATGGGTTTTTGTATTGTGAGGGTGTTAAGGTTGAAGATGTTATGGAGACCGTGGAAAGACGACCCTTTTATTTATATAGTAAGCCCCAAATTACTAGGAATGTTGAGGCTTATAAGGCGGCTTTAGAGGGTTTGAATTCGATTATTGGTTATGCTATTAAGGCCAATAATAATCTCAAGATTTTGGAACATTTGAGGGGCCTTGGTTGTGGAGCTGTTTTGGTTAGTGGGAATGAACTCAAATTGGCACTTGCTGCTGGATTTGATCCTACCAAGTAATAATTCTATTATTACAAACTTTGTTTCTTGATAATCTTGTTAGTTTCGTACTATATCCCAATCACATAAACTGGTATTCACTAATTTGTAACACATGTGGAAAACCTTCAAATTTACTTTCTTGAATATACTTTAGTGTAATATATGTTCGAGTTGTAAACTTGGTAGTTTAAGACATGAGAATGAGAAGTTTTACCAGTAGTAAAGCCTGCCTTAGTTTTTTGGTTGGAGGTAGCTTGGGGTATTCTCTAGTTGTCTGGGGCTGAATTAGAGGTAGGTGTATATATCTTGTGCCTGTACTAGTTTAGGAAGATCTGTCATATGTGTGGGATTAGTGTGCCCAAAATCTTGGTGGAAATCAAAAAGAATTTCTAGTGGTTACATTAGTGAGTGTTGCACCAAGAGAAAATTGTTACGCAAAGAAAGAGAGAACCCTGCTTCTTACCCCTACAAACATTTGTAACTTGCCCGGGAACAAACGTAATGCCTTTTACCATGTACTTCTCAAATTTGTTGTGCTCCTTTAGGGTCTATATCAAACTTTGGACTCAAGCACTTCCCAGATTGTTGTTTTTTAAGTAAGACTTTCTTTTATTGTATTAGAAGTTATTTCTTACTAAGTTAGCTGGTGAAGTATACATTCTTTAGATAGTATCACCTCTCACATAACATGACTTCCATTACTTCTAGGACACTGTAATGTACTTGATACACATTGTAAGGATTTGCAGAGGACATTGAGCAAAAGCTTAATCTATCCTCTTTGTTTTATACATGGTTTTTTCTCTTTTGTACATTTGAGTTTAATGTATTTGCTTTGCTTTTCATTTAGCCACTCGCCGTTATATTGCATTAATTTAATTCATCAACTTTTCTTGCATAGGTGTATTTTTAATGGAAATGGAAAGCTGTTAGAGGACCTAGTGCTAGCTGCCCAAGCAGGTGTGTTTGTAAACATCGACAGCGAATTTGACTTGGATAACATTGTAGCAGCTGCAAGGCTGGCTGGGAAGAAAGTTAACGTGCTACTCAGGATTAATCCAGATGTGGATCCCCAGGTATTCACGTGCCATGATGAGTATAATGCTTGGATGTCTGCTTATTCCACTACAATTCCTCTCTGTGCCTCAATTATTTGGCAGACATTTTATTACTAACATGATCAGCTAACATTCAGTAATATTTTATACTGGCTGATGAATCATTGTGCCTTGTAATCATTTTGTACTGACTTCTTGAGTGGGTTAGGTTCATCCTTATGTTGCCACCGGCAATAAGAGCTCCAAATTTGGCATCAGAAATGAGAAGCTGCAATGGTTTCTAGATGCTGTCAAGGCACATCCTCAGGAATTGAAACTTGTTGGAGCTCATTGTCATCTTGGGTCAACTATCACCAAGGTAATATTAGGATTGTCTGCATTTAATTATTTATAACATGAGTTTCTCTACTTTGTGGAATTCAGATTTTTGCCTTTTCTGCGCTTCTGTATATGGATAGTATATTGACTTGGTTGTTTAATAACTTTAGTTATGTGTAGTACCAATGGGATGAATCATGACCTATCTTCTAATGCTTTATTGGGTTTCATTTATTTGGTGGCTGGCATTACCTTGTTGCCATCTACTCAACACTATAAGATATAAATATAATATGAGTTCATTTATAACTTAAATTAATACTCCGTTCCCCCATTTACCCCCTCTAGTTCTTTCTGTTACTTTTTGGAGGGTTAAAGTCATAATATATATATTTGTTTGTTAAGACAAATATTTGAAGGGGAAAATGCAAGAATTTAGCTGTCATTCCATATGCATATCAGACTTCCCTCCTAGTAATATCTCAGCCAATCTACAGTTTGTAGAAGTACGATTTACATGTTTAACAAGTAATATGTTGGTGGATCCCTATGCTACATTTCTCTTCAGGCGAACTTGATACCATATTTAGCTGATCCTTTATTCTGTTCTTCCTCTCCATTTTAAATATACTGCCCTGTGTTTATATCTTTTAGAAAATATTTTTGTTTATATAAAATGTAATATCTCCACGGTGGATGACATTTCTCCCAGTGTTTTGTTGACCTAAAACTTTGTTGTCTTTTCCAGGTAGACATTTTTCGAGATGCAGCTGTCTTGATGGTGAACTACATTGACGAAATCCGATCTCAAGGATTTGAAATTGATTACCTGAATATTGGAGGTGGTTTAGGGATTGATTACTATCACGCTGGTGCTATCCTTCCTTCACCTAGAGATCTTATTAATACGGTAAAATTTCTACCTCATATTATACAATATGACATGTGCCAGAGTGTTTTTAGTAGTGTGAGTTACCCCAAGACTTGTTCTTAGTAGTGACTTTATTTCACTTTGATTCTTAATTTACTTGTCAAAAAAGCTTTGGAACATACCTGATACGATTGTTACTGTACTGGTGAGTTTAAGCAACGAATAATATATGTCAACATATGTTTCTCTTTATTTTCCCATGGAGTGGTCAGTTGAGCTGGCTACTACAAGCTTCTCTTTCAACTGAAGTTTAGGGGTTGGTGATATGTGCATTGACAGCAGAACCACCTTGATTGCCACAATTTATAGTGGGCAATTTGGGTGAGAAAGATAGATTGCTTTCGCATACTGATGCTCTACTTCTCAAAGTTTTGATTGATACAGTGCAAGGCTACAATGTATATCAGCTTGCTAGAATTTTTAAGTTTTGACTAAAATTGAACTTAGTGCTCAAACTGTGGGTCTAACCTGGGTTTAGCTGACACTTCCTTTCATGTGTATTGCAGGTACGAGAATTGGTCCTTTCTCGAAACCTCAATCTCATTATTGAACCTGGAAGATCACTAATTGCAAACACATGCTGCTTGGTTAACAGAGTTACTGGAGTTAAAACCAATGGGACCAAAAACTTTATTGTGATTGATGGTAGTATGGCTGAGCTTATACGTCCAAGTCTTTATGATGCTTATCAGGTGAGGCTGCGAACTATTTTTCTTGCAGCTATCAGAATTGACTCTTCCTTCTCTCTCACACATATTAAGCTAATAACCAGTCTAGCTTATTCAAACAGTTCCCCTTTCCCTTGATCTGTATTCATGACTGTTATATGTCGTTTAATGGATGTCAAATGATATGCTTTCAGTTCATGTTGTAACAGTTGGATGCAGTTTTCCTCATCCCCCAAACATCCCTGGTGTCCCTGCTTCTTTCTCTTCTGAAGTTGTCCTATTCTTTAGGGGGATTTAGCAACTATTTACTTTTCAAAGTTGTTTACTTAAAATGCTCGCGCTGCGGAATTTTTGTGATGTGCGTACTCCAAAAATCTTATGCTTTGTTCTTGTTGGTGTTCATATTGTTCAACTTTTTGAAGTAGCCTACTGTTGGTAATTATACTCATTGTATGAGCATACAATTTGGACCTCACTCTTTATTCACACTGTGCATATCTGATTTACGATTGTGTGGATTTTATGACTTCCTGCACTCTTGCTCAGTGAATGATTTGTTGATTGCAGCACATAGAGCTTGTTTCCCCTGCACCTCCGGAAGCTGCAATTGCTAAGTTTGATGTTGTTGGTCCTGTATGTGAGTCGGCTGATTTCCTGGGGAAGGATCGTGAACTTCCCGCCCCTACTAGGGTAATTTGTTTTGAACTCTCATTGCCTGCTAGAACAGGACAAGGTTTAGCTTCTCATTTAAAGATTTCTTGATACACATTAAAGCCGTACTAATTATGACATTTGGATTCAGGGCACTGGTTTGGTAGTTCACGATGCAGGTGCTTACTGCATGAGTATGGCATCAACTTACAATCTCAAGATGCGCCCACCAGAGTATTGGGTATATTGTCTTAACCTGTTATTAAATTGATGTTTTGCTCCTAGTATTTGTTTCTGGTGTTCCTTACGCCCACTAATCTACCCTCAAACCTTGTCATGATGGAAAAAGACTTGGTGTTCTTGTCAACATCTTGTACCTGAAGTAAAGAGTACATGGTTACATTAACTATTAACTTGGTCCTAAATCTTAAGCTGGTATTTTGTTGTGAAGAATTGAGAGTCTTCCATATGACTTGTATCTATTGACAAGATCTATAACTCACATGCCCTTTTGTTTTTTTAATGACTGCAAAAAAAAATGTCCTTTAAATGCTAACTTGGTGCTTGGCTGGATTTTGTTAATGATACTACTGCTACTCACAAGATAAGAGAGTTGAATGCAACTTTTTGCTTATATCATTCTGAAATTTTTGTCGTTGGAAGCACTATCCGCGGTTTTCTTAGTTGCTGCTTAACGTTATCAAAGTGATCACAACAATAGTATACTATGAATCTGATAGTCATAGCAACATCTCTTCTCGTATGACATGTAACTTCACATCCAAGACATGCATTTGATCATCTTCACTCTTGTAATATTGATACAAAATTTTGAAAAGGATTGTGCATACTGTTGTTTGTAGGTGGAAGATGATGGATCACTGTCCAAAATCCGTCATGGGGAGACATTCGAAGACCATTTAAGATTCTTTGATGGTCTGTAAACTTATGGTTTCTTTTAAGCACTTAAACATGACAGGATGGGAAACTCAGAAATTCCTCTGGTAGTTTGGTTCCTGTCAATGTTGACAATTCTGTATTTGGATTGTTCCAATTAATTGGTTTTCCTCAGGACTTTCCACCCCTTTTTTTCGGTTTTCTACCTGGCGTCTAGGACCTGCATTCGAGTTCCATTAAATCTGAACTCGCACATTCCAAATAGAAGTGATTTTTTTTTTTAAAAAAAAAGGTTAGACAAAAACTAGCATAATTTGCTATGAAGAATATGGTAAAGACCCCAAAAGTGCTTAGTCTAGACACTATTTTACTTTATTTACTATAATAATTATACATATGTACCTGGCGAGCGAGATTGGGAGAGGGAGGAGAGAGGCAAGCGAGACAGGACAATAATTTGTATAATTTGCAGGTAATTGTCTAATTTGCGTGTTTTTGTATAATTAAGTAATATATAGTTTGGAATTATACAAATATGATAAAACTCGAAATAATGAATTGATATGAACATAAACATATGAACTTTAAAGAATTATACAAATTATATTATACAAAATTCGAAAACTACATGTTTATACAAACTTTAAAAAGTTATACACAAAAAGATTGAATGTATATGATGATAAAACTAAAAAATCAAAGGAAATCATCGTCATATACAAATACAAACAATCGTATACAAATACAAATCAAACGAAAAATTGTTAGTTGCGAATTATATAAATGTGGTGAATTATACAAACGTGACTAATTATACAAACAAAGTCAGCTCACGTAACTAATGATTAATGTTAGTCGCGAGTGGTAATTATATCAAACTATAGCTATGATGAGTAATTAAATGGTATAAGTTTGCTTAACCGTGTAATTTTTTTCCTTATCTTTTTATTAATTATATAGATGATGATCTTTTTAAAAACTATTAATTTATCCTTTTTTCTTTTACAATTATAATAAAAAGATAATTAACTAATTTCATTGTAAAATAAAAATTGGAGTTTCAACGCAACATAAAGATATTAATAACAATTGTGACAAATTGTTTGATCGATTAATTATAGCAATTCATGGGACGTATTAATTTTGACGGATTAATTAAAGTATTTCTATTGCGATAAGGCGTAAATAATTGATCGATTAATTAAAGCAATTCATGGAACGTAACTAACTTTGACTGATTAATTAAAGTATCTCTATTGCGATAAGACGTAATTAATTGTTCGGTTAATTAAAGTAATTCATGGGACGAAACTAACTTTGACTGATTATTGAAGTATTTCTATTGCAATAAGGCATAATTAATTGATCGATTAATTAAAGCAATTCTATTGCAATGGGTCATAACTAGCTTTGACTGATAAATTAAAGTTTTTTTAATGCGATAAGATGTAATTAATTGATCGGTTGATTAAAGTAATTCTATGTGATTGGGTGTAACTAACTTTGACTGATTAATTACAACAATTCTATTGTGTCGAGTCAATTTATATCACATAAATTGGATAGAATTAATCAGTTACACCCAATCACATATAATTACTTTAATCAACCGATCAATTAATTACGTCTTATCGCAGTAAAAAAATTAATTTATCAGTCAAAGCTAGTTATGATCCATTGCAATATAATTGCTTTAATTAATTGATCAATTAATTACGCTTTATTGCAGTATAAATACTTCAATAATCAGTCAAAGTTAGTTGCGTCCCATGAATTGCTTTAATTAATCGAATAATTAATTACGTCTTATCGCAATAGTGATACTTTAATTAATCAGTCAAAGTTAGTCAAATTTCAGCTTTAATTAATCGATCAATTATTTACGCCTTATCGCTATAGAAATACTTTAATTAATCCGTCAAAATTAGTTACGTCCCATGAATTGCTATAATTAATCGATCAAACAATTCTTCACAAGTGATATTAATATCTTTTTGTTGCGTTGAAACTCCAATTTTTATTTTACAATGAAATTAGTTAATTATCTTTTTTATTATAATTGTAAAAGAAAAAAAGAAGAAGATAAATTTAATAATTTTAAAAAGATCCTCATTTACATATACATAATTAATAAAAAGAGAAACCCAACTACAAAAAAGTGAAGATTATGCACTACGAGTCAAATAAAAATAATACTATCAATATTGGGTGTTTAAATTAACATTAAAAAATATACTGTAGTATATATTTTATTAGAAAGTGAGATGTTTAATTAAAGAAAAATATAATCAGAAATTCACGGAAAAAATGGCATGGCGCTGCTCCGTGTGAAGAGTGGTTTTGGATTTTTCTTGAAGTTTTCGCTCCATAGTCGTCACTTGTTTCTTCCCATTTATAGTCCAGTCCAGTCCAGTCCAGTCCCCCTCTCTACTCAGTACTCTCACTGCTCACAATATTCAAAACCGCCTCTTGTTTTCTTCTCTCACAGTTTACAACCCTAATCTCTGATCTACCTCTTCAAAATTTCATTCATCTCAGGTTTTGTTTTCCGATCGGTAATTTTCACTGCTTTTGTTCCTACTGACTGATGCATTTTTGTTTTGATGCATTTTTTCTAGCGATGTGTTTCTGTAAGATGTATTGTTTCTTTAATAGTAAAAAAAAAGCGTTGTTAGAATTCTCTATTTTTTTTAAAAAAAATTGAGAATTGATTTTATGGTGCATTTAGCTTTGACTGATTTCATTGATAAAAGTAGTTGTTCATATCATGTGAGTTCTGATGATTACTAATTTCTTGCTGCATTTTGATTTAAGCTTTTCTAGAGATGTGTTTCTCTCAGATGTTTTGTTTCCTTAATCAGTAAAAAAAAAAGTTTGTTAGAATTCTCCAGTTTTTTAAATTGAGGATTGATTATATGATGCATTTTAGTTTTGACTGATTTCATCTATAAAAATAGTTCTAGTTCGTATCATGTGAGTTCGGGTCATTACTAATTTCTTGCTGCGTTTTCCTTTTAAGATGTTTTTTTTTTATCTCAGATGTGTTGTTTCCTTAATCTGTAAAAAGAAAAAGCTTTGTTAGAATTCTTCATTTTTTTAATTGAGGACTGACTTTATGATGAATTTTAGTTTGTATTGTTTACATCTATAAAAATGGTTCATGTCGTGTTAGTTCTGTTGATTCTTAAATTCTTGTTACATTGTCGTTATACGCTTGTCGTGACGTGTTCTGTTAATTCTTAAAGTCTTGTTACATTTCCATTACACGCTTGTCGTGACGTGTTCTGTTAATTCTTAAAGTCTTGTTACATTCCCGTTACACGCTTGTCGTGACGTGTTCTATTGATTCTTAAATTTAGTTGTAGTCAAGTACAGTTAAAAAAAATAGTCAAATGAGAATTGATTAGCTGATAACATTTTAAGTTGTGTTAATTTCATCTGTGGAGAGTAGTTCGTGTTGTGTGAGTCCTGTTGCCTCTTAAATTTTCGCGGCATTTTCTTTACAGACTTCCTGGGACATGTTCTTCGTTAATTTGCTCAAATTGAATTTGAATTTTCTCTAGCTCAACTGAGCTATAAATACATAAATTGCCCCCTAAACTTATCCCGAAAACTCAGTTATACACTATAACTTTATGAGCATCCTTTTACCCCCCTAATCTTTTTTGGACTGGAACTAATACCCCTTACGAAGAGAATCCTGGACATATTTTGTCAAGTGTTATACACGCGCCTAATGTGTATAACACCACTTATCCACAAATTACTTTGCCATAGGAAGTTCGCATTTCCTTCCATAGAAAGTTCGCATTTCCTGCCATAGAGAGTTT
>JAJOOO010002792.1:0-19308 GCA_029582685.1 Solanum piurae
AAAAAAAAAACTAAACACAAATTCGTAAAATTCAAATAATGAATTCAAAATTTGAATCTTTATAATGACCATCAATGGTGAACTCTTGTTTTTATAATTTTAAAGATTTGAAATTTCTATTTGAGAACATGATATTGTACAATTTTTTGATTTTTCTATTCCTCTTCTCGTCGTGTTTTTGGATAAAAATAGTGAAATATGGGCAAAAACTGATTTAAAAACAGTTATTTGAATGAAAAATTCAAAAAAAAAAAGAATTAAAAAAAAGTGGAGGAAGAGAAAGAATGACACAGAAAGAGACGACAAAGAAGAAGAAAAATAAAAAAAGAAGAGGAGGAAGAGAAAAAAGGCAGAGAAAGAGGCGAAGAAAGATAAACAGTACAATTTTTTAATTCTAAAAAAATGTTATATTTAGTTAGAAAAATTATATTGTCATAGATGGTAAATATTTTTGTAATATTGCATATTTATGTGATTTACCCTTTATTAAAACTATGTTTGTGTATTTCACTTGCCAATATACAAATAGGGTAATTTCTTATGATTTTTTCATAAATCGTATACAAATAGATAGGGTATACATATACAAATTCTGGATTTATACAATTAGGGATCGAATTATACAAATTCTGGATTTATATAATTAGCAAAATCGAATAGCAAAATTTCGTGAAATTGTAGCCACAAATTAAAAATAATAGAAACTATAGCTCTATTACATAATAGATTCTAGATGTTTGCCATTTCGCGTAATTTTTTCCAAATAATTATATTCGTTAGCCAACTACAAAAGATATACACTATTTTGTATAAGAAGTGTATATTTTATGTATATCAAACATTAATATACAAAATGGAAAATACATAGATTCCCCCCGAACTTGTCCCGAAAAGTCAGTTACACACTTAAACTATTATGATGACCTATTACACACCTTTACTATTTAAAAGTGAATTTATTTACCCCTGAGACGTGTAACACCACTTTCATAATATGTGGTGTATTACACTCGTTGCCGCATCAGTGCCATGTCAGAAAATAAAAAAAATTATATTCTTTTTTATTTATAATTAACTTTTCTTTTGTTAACTATAATTTACACTTATTAATCTCCAATTAATTTTTATAATTCTCTAATAATTATATTTCTTCATAGCAAAATTACAATAAGATTAAAATTTTAACAATGGCCGCCAATAACACTAATCGAAACATGGAGCTAATTTATGGAGTGGAAAATTCTTTCATTTCTCTCAAAAAAGCCCGCCATAGCTGCAACGGCTAAGAAATCCCCAAAATTTTATCCCGCCGATGACATTAAGAAATCTTTTGTTAACAAACACAAATCAAATCCCACAAAACTTAGATTGATGATTAGTAATTTGCTAAGCAAGCTGAGAAGAAGTCGAAGAAGGAAGAAGGAGAAATTTTTGCTTAAAAGAAAGAGGAGAAAAATGTGCTTCATCAAGAGGGTGGGGTTGAAGAAGAAGAATAGGGTGGGTTGTGAAGAGTGGGGTGAGGTCTAATTGAATATTAATTTTTTTTTCTACTTTAATAAATCTGACGCGCCTATTTTTATTTTTAAAAAAAATTATTTTGCCACATCAGTTTTAGGGGGTAAATAAGTTCACTTTTAAGTAGTAGAGGTGTGTAATAGATCGTCATAATAATTTAAGCGTGTAACTGACTTTTCGAAACAAATTTAAGGGGGAATCTATGCCTTTTCCCTATACAAAAATTATATACACATTTATATGTATGTCACACTTAGACAACGTAAATCACAAGCTAATTCTTGTGTAGATCCAGAAATTTCCCAAATTAAAGCTAATTAGTAATTATGTTTTACACCTCTCTTAGGTTATTTTAGGAATCTTATGTAATTATTAGTGTTACGATCCAATTTAAGGTGATGACCGACGGTATCAAATTCCAATGATTAATACAATATATTGGAACATTAAAGGAACTGGACAAAAAGGATCTCTTGTCACTTAAGCAATTACTCTACTACACAAATGTCAATTATAAAGTATTAGAAGAAGATATGACAAGTCTAATATAATTTCTTTCTAAGTTAATATTGTTTTTTTTTATTAAGAAGAGATCTTGTATAAGTTTATCTCTTTTTTTTTTTTTTTAAATTATTGTTCAATCATAGACGTGGTAGTAGTCAAGCGCAATCCCTCAAAATCAACAGGTACAGAATGGCTTAACCAAAATATAAATAAAAAAATAACCCACACACTAAAATTTCTTATAAATTTATCATTCAAATTATGGGTATGTGTCATTATGTAAAGATGGAGAACGATACAATCTATCCAAACATTGTATTCATCAAAACAATACAATACGATACAATAGAACACAATACAATATAATATAATACAATACGATACATTAATAAAAAAATTCATGTGAAGAACAAGGATATCCGAAAGTTTCTTGATGGTATATCTATGTCAGTGAGAAAGGTAAAATTGTTGAAGAAGAATGAGCTAGTATTTTAGAAGTAGGCATGTTGGTGATTACCTATATCCCAAATGCTCGTTTTACTATCTCTTTTAAGTTCTTTTGGAGACTATATATTACACACGATACAATACAACACAATACGATACAATACAATACAGTATGATAAAATACAATAAAATATAATACAATACAAAAATACAATATGAAACAATACATAACAATCATCCAAACAAAGAGTAAGAGGAATCACTAGTTCTTTTATTATCAATCAATCACATAAATAGAAGGTTTTCAAGTTATATGCCTCCAAATTAGTACTTGACCATGAGTCGGCATAATTATCCTCATATCTGAACAGGTTCAACTAGCAACAAGTTAATCATGTTTTTAAGTTTGCCTTTGGAGTTTGCGTATCCATTTTCGTCTTTATATAAAGTGTCCATCACATATGCAAAATATAAAGCTCGTTCACGAACAAACATTGACACTTCAGTTGGACAAATGAGTTCTTTGTTTATGTCCTTCCATCCGTTGACTACTTCTTTGTGAAACTTAGTGTATGTCTCTTGCTTCGACACTCCATATTCTTTCATGTAGCATTCAATAGTTGAAGCTAAATGTTCTCTTTGTTGTTCATTCTACATGAAACAAATTTCAATATATCTTTAGTACAATAAGTAGCTACAATCAATAGAAAGAAAAGGAATTACGTATTATATAAGATATTATTTTATTACTTCATGTCCAATCATATCGTCCATTCGTCTGTTAATTATCGATGCTGCACGAACTATCAAAGGTTCATTTATCATCCATTCAAAAGTCTCTTGGCTTATAAATTCGTCCATACCGATCAAGGAAGTAGTTGCTGCCATCATATACCCACAACTTACAAGTGCATTCTCCAAATGCTCCTCATATTTTGGAGTATAGCCAGCATCCATCTATTGAGCTTCCTTAAAATAGGCTCTCACCAACTTTTTCATCTAAATAGTTATTGTAAAAAATAAACAATACAGTAAAAGTACTATTTAGTCGTCTTTTGGAATGAGAGTGATGATTAATTTTAATAGAAGTTAATGAATATTAATTACCTCATATTTTGCATAGTATACACGGTCCGAGTTACCTTCTTTTGACAATAATTGCTCCATTTCATTGTAAATGTCTTGAAGGGCTTGATAAGCAGGTCTCATATATGGCGGTAGTGAATCAATCATACTAATGTCCCATCTAAAAGTCAAGTATCAAAATTAATTACAAGGTACTGGTAATTTTTTTTACGTCTTGCACATATTGTTGTGTAGCATTTCACGATAACAACGTCAAGATATGTTTTTTCACACTCATCAATAAGGGATTATTCTCATAATTAAATTAAGAGAAATAAGTATTTTTACCTTTGGATGACATCATTGAAGGGCACAAGTTCGTCATAGGTTGCATAGGCATCAAAAGTGTCATCAATAATTGAGGTCATCTTGAGTACTTTTGTCATCATTTTTCTAGCACGACTATACTTTGGCTCAAAATACACTCCTAATATCCAAAAGTAACACTCAACCAGTCTGTCCCTTGCATATTGAATTTTATTTGCAAAATCCAAATCTTTCCACCACCTACATACATCAAAAGAACAACGATTTTGTTGCATGCATTTCATGTTTATTCCAAATTACCATTACTCATCTAATTAAAAAAGATATATAGATCAAATAATGTTTAACCTTGTAAGCTCACTAAGCTCTCTTTGGTGCAACTTTTGCAGCACGTTAAAATCCAATTTAGCAAATTTCAAAAGCAAATAGTTGTGTTCATCATTGTTTTCGTAAATGGATATGTATTTTCTTGCTCCTACCCTTGGTAAAGTCTTGCGAATAGGCTGTTTTAAGGCTTCAGTAACTTCAACCTTAAGAGAGTTATTGCTCAAGTTGGAGACTATAGACTCGAGATGAGTAGTGGTAAAAGTAAGAGCTTCTTCAAGAATCTCCTCATCGTGCACTCTCAGATTTGATGCTTCATACAAACTCAATAATCCTTGAACATCATTAGTAAGCGTTTCCTTGAATTTCCCATCTTGGTTGGTGAATTGGTTGAAGACATCTGGTTATAAATTAAACATCATGTTCATTGTTAGTAAACTTTGAACACCCAATTAATAAAGAAAAGTAATAAAGAGTAGATTTACCTGAAGACATGTAATGGCCTTGTTGCCTCACAAGTCGAAAACGAAGAGAAACAACGTAAAGGTTGTCATCATTCTGTTGGGACGCATCAAATATGTTTAGAATGGATGTTTCAATTTCATTATCGAAATGATATGCTACTCCCAATCGTTGCATTGCGTCTATCAACACAAGTTTTTGTTGACTACCCTCTGGAGCTTCCACCAGCATTTTCCTGATTGTTTCTTTGTACTCATCAACTTCAACGTTTTCTTGGTTAGTAATTTCCTGCATCCGAAAAATACTCATCATACGTTAATTAATTAATCAAATATTATGTTACGTCTTAAAACAATTAACATAGAAAAAATGTATTAAAGAAATATGTGTGACTGACAGGAGTATAAGAAAGGAAATGATATCCCCAAACAGTTGGGTGATAATTTGCCAAGGGGCGACACTTATTAGGAGAAGAAATAGCCATTGCTCGTTCAAATAATTGTTTTTTCTCTTGCTTTTTTTTTTTCAAGCTTAATTTGTGGGTTTAAGTCGTGCTAATAGGATGACCTATTTATAATGTACCTTAGTCCATTGAATTTAATTTTTAGGATTCAATTAATTTGTTTTTGGTTGCTTAAGTCTACATTATAAGTCAAGGCTTATTAATTAGAAATAGTACTACATTATTTAATATATATTAGTTTCTGGGTACGCGCGATGTGCGTGTGGCCATATAAATAAAAATATTTTTATAAAAACAATATATAAACAATATTTTAAAGTTATATTATGTGTTATAAAATAGAAAATACAAATTACACATTCTTAAAAATGATAAGTATCCTATATGGGGTTTTGATTCTAAGATCCAAAATCCAAAAACTAATTACAAATACCATTTTTTTTTCTTGCTCTACTTTGAAGATGTTTTGTACTGCATAGAGCAATTTATGTGGTAAACAAATAAGCATTTTATTTTTCTAAAAATTAGCAATCATCATAAAATTATAGATATCTACTTTAACAAAAAAATAAAATTGAAATCATGATGCACAAAGCCTATCATTCTTTGTAACTTAATTTTTAAATTCAGTCAACTATAATTAGGAAGATCATTTATCTTTTATAAAATATATACCTTGAAGGTAGATCATTTAATACTCTAGTTTTTCTTTAATTTTTTTTTATAAAGAGGCTCTGTCAATCATCATTCATTTGATATCAATATCAACAATTACCAACATTACCAATTAATCAAACTTCTACGAGATATCTTCTTTCCGATAAAAATAAAATGAAAGGTATATCAATCTACTCACATAATCTTATAAAGTAAAATAACTAACTAAAGTATAACTACAATATTTAAATGAGAAAAGTGAAACATTGTGCTACGTTAATGAAATATGTGTAAAACCAGTGATACATAGAGATCTTTTACCGCAAAATTAATGTTGTGCTGCACATCTTAAGCTCTAGCAAGTAAATTAAATAATAAGTGCCATGAGTATATTCTTCAACTGAAAAAACTAATGCTCGTCTGCACTAAGAAATTTCTTTGACGAATCCAACAACATCCATAGCTGAAATTCTTGGACAAATCCAACAACGTTCATAGCATATTTTAATAGCCTTTAACTTTGACATTGATTGAGAAAAAACTGCTTAGAGAAATGATATACTCTTCTTAGAGCCCATAAAAATGGAGAGGGGGACTTAAGGGAAATGAAAACTATTCTTGGTTTTATATAATACTTTCACTTTAAATGATTAATTAGAGGGTGTTTGAATTGGCTTAAAAGTTGGTCAAACCTACTTTTAAGTCAGTTTTTGACTTCTGGAAGTGTTTGGGGCAAATATAAAAAATAATTTAAAATAAGTTGAAAACTGTTTGGCAAGGTAAAAAATGACTTAAAATAAGTCAAAAACCAAAAGTAGGTATCCCCCTACTTTTTATTTTTTGACTTAAAAGTCATTTCAGTTTGACTTTTTATTTTTAACTTAAAAGCTGCTTTTTTTAAGCTAATCCAAACAGGCTCTTAGTCTCTTTAGCTTCTTTTCATGTATTTATCATTGAAAATGGTCTATTGGACCCTTGTACTTGTATGATTTTGTATTTTGGACCCTTTTACTTAACTATTTATCAACTGAGCCCTTAAACTCAACAAAACTCACCATTTTAAACCCCCTTGGCTTTGTGTGAACTTCAAACGCTCACCAAAAATAACACGTCGTCATCCACGTCAGATTTTAAGTGACACATCATTATTTATTTATTTTTAATTTATTTTTTATTTTTCACTTCATTCCTCCCTCATTCTTCCTTAACCATCTCTCTCCATTTTTTAAATTAGATCTCATCACCACAACTTCCATCTTCACCATTATCACCACTTTCCTAAATCATAAAAATCACAATTCTTGTCTATGTTTTCATCATTCATAACTTTCGGTCATACTTTATATAACTTTGTCCATCACTTGAAACACCACAAACCTCTTTTTTATCATTAATATAAATAGATCACCATTAAAATACCTCAATATATCCTAATATTTGTACACCATTCTACACAACACATTCTATTTGATTTCACAAAGACATTTAATAATTATTTCTTACCCATCAAAATTATCAGATTTATCACCTCACACAGTAGCACATTTCGTTTCTAATCTGGGGAGGAAGAGAAAGTGAGGAAAAAAAAGAAACTGAATAGCGTGGGAAGGTGAGAAAGAGAGAGAAATGGGGGATTGGGCAGGGGAAGAAAGATGGTAGAGGGGTGAAGAAACCAATATCCCTTCAAGTTAAAAATTAATGTCTTGCTAAACCCTCTATGTATAAATCAATGGTGATATTCTATAACACAATTTTCATGGAGTGACCCGAGCCTACGCCCTGGGCGAGACGGGCAATCGAGAACCATTGCTGGCCCCAAGCGAACCCTTGGCCTGACTTACTTACTCAGCGGAAGACTATATGCAATAAGAAAGGAATTCAAATGCTAAACAACTTAACTGTCTCAAACTGAAGTCACAATGTTTTGAAAATAAACATTTAACTTAGCCAAAATGACAACTCAATTATGAACATAAGTCAATAACAAAATAATGACAAATGAACCAACATCTGACTGACTATCTATGAAGCCTCTAAAACAACTGAGATAGATGTCGGTACAGGCTCACGACATCCTAATGAACTATCTAATACTGAAAGTAAACAAAAGGGATCCTTCAAAATGCAAAGAGGCTCACCAACAGATTCTGAACTGCTCACTAGATCAACGATGCGCTGGATGCCGATCCTAGTTACCTGCGTCTGCATCATAATACGATGCAGGCCAACTGGCATCAGTACATTGAATGTACGAGTATGCGAGTTGGAATGCTAAACACAACATAGGCTTGAAAAGAATCTGAAAGGAACTGAAGAACTTACTTGGCTCAACTCAACATAACTGAACTCATTTCAATATAAAATAGTTTAAAACAAGTGCAATATAAAGGAAAGTTGTTTAAAACATGATGTCAACTCTGTGTGTATGCAAAGATACAAATAACTCTGAGATGTATGTAAAAATACAAATAAACTGATGTATATAAAAAAATACAAAGTACTACTGTGGGAGTTTCTCTAACCGACAACCATCACATAAGAGCTATTGTGATGATACAACGATCTCCCTCACGTTGCCAACGTATCCTATACCCTGCCACATGTATAGGACCTGAACTACTAAGTGGATCCACTAGTCTATGCAAAAAGGTTTATCTAAAAAGTATGACCCTTTTCTACTCATGATGACTACATGGTTTATGAAGACGTGAGCTATCTGAACTTAAGCTCGTCCCCATATCGATGCTCAATACTACTCCCAAAATATACTAGCTCTTTATGTTTTAAAAACATACTTCTTTCTGTGATTTGAGATTAGTTCTCAAAAACTTAGCTCAAAGGCTATCTTGGAAATCAAAGTTTCCCCTCTTGCTTCATTTAGAAAGCGATTACTCTTTTTTGAAAACTAGCCCGAAGGCTCTTTGGAAATCTCAGTTTCCGTTCTTATTTAAATGTGAAAACATTTTAAATTTCTTTGGTAATACTTAGTCCCCATATACTTTTTGAAGAAAATAACTTCAACTTTACTCTTTACTGAACTCAAAACTTAAGTCTTAAAACAAAGTTAAAACGTTTGCAGAAGAATTTTGGAAACCTTTATGAACTTCTCTTACCTTGACTCTTGACTTCTCTTGACTTTGATCTTAACCGCTCTTGACTTGACTCCTAACTGGTCCTTGAATTGAATTATGGATTCAATGATTGTGATTTGTGATTGGAAAGATCTCATGATGTTTAGGAATGATTTTAGATAGCTAAACATGAGAAAAGATCAAAAATCAAAATTTGAGGGTGGGTCCGCGACGCGGAGAAGCTTTTAAAATTTAGTTTCAAAAATGACTTTTGAGGCAGAAGACTCCGTGATGCGAAACAAAAATTCCCAATTCTGGGAACCAGCTCCGCGACGCGCCACCACCTCTTAATTTCGTTTGACGAAATTTCTTCTTCGTTTTTTGGCTCTAAACCCTCTAAACTCCGTGGGTTCTTTTACACAACACTTAGAATCAATTAAATGTTCAAAGTACGCCAAATGCTACTCAAAATGGAACCTAATATCACAGATTAGGATCAAACAACTCTTCAACGAATTCAACGAAACAAGAATCTAATGATACTTCAACAAACCCATTCAAGAACTCAATTTCTAAGATTTCAAGAACTTAAATTCGCTGAAATAAATCATGATTGGCACGTGGGTGAATTAACCCAACGCTATGTGATTTCACATACCTTGTAGGGATCACCCCCAACGAAATTCACAAGCCAAACTCGACGATCTTGACGAATCTTGAACGTTCTTCTCCTTTCTCCTCTTTTCTCCTCTTCTATTCTCTTCTCTCAAAGCCCTAACTCTTTTTCCAAAAGCGTAAACTGACTAAGTTCAGTTTAGACCCCTAAGTAATTACCAAAAATGAATTAAAATAAAAGGGTAAGGAAAAGACCAAACTACCCTTCAAAAATCCGGATTTGGACTTTCCTTAATCCAACAACCCAACTTCCAAAGGGAATAACTTACTCATACAAACTTGGAATCGCGCAAACTCGGCGGTGTTGGAAATATCATTCCAAGAGCTTTCCAACTATATCTGGAAGTACACCTAACTCATTCCGAGTTAGGAGTTATGACCATTTGAAGTTGACCAAAAACTCACTTTTCCTAACCTAAACAAATTTCCAGATTTTCAATTCTTTCCAAAAATGACTATTTTCAATTCTTAGCTTCTTCCTAGCTATTTAAAATTGCGAGATGTTACATTAATATCCCTCTATGTAATATTCCTCTTTGTCAAAAAGATGTTCACAAAATATTGGGACCTGTTCAAATCTGTAGAAACAGAGAAAAAAAAAACTAAACAAAGGACATCAAAATAGAAACTAAAGCAAAATAAAAAAATAAAAAATTTAAAGTGTAGAAAAAGAAGAGTCCGGAATTTGAGCTTTTCAATCCCCTTCTTTGTGCATTCATAGTGAATTTGAGCTTTATCAATTATCACTGTAAGGATTACTCCCCCACTCTTCATCCTTGGCTTTTTATTTCTCATTTGAGATTTACTATCTTGTTTTTCAGATCTGTTGCGGCCCACTTCAGAATTTATTATCTTGTTTAAAATTAATAGAGGGATAAAAATGTTAAAAAAAAGAAAAAGAAATTGAAGAAACATGGGAAAGGGGAGAAAGAGGGAGAAATGGAGGATTGGATGGGGCATTCTTATGTTCACGCTCCTTTTTTGCGTGTAATCACATAATAATTCCACGTCAACAATGAAGTTGCCACATAAGCTTGATCAATGTTCAAGGGGGTTTAATATGTTTACTTCCATTGAGTTTAGGGGTTTAATTGACAAAATATTAAGTAGAAGAGTCCAGAATACAAACTCATATAAGTACAAGGATCCATCAGACCATTTCGCCTTGATAACAACATATATTAACTATGGGATTCAATGTACTGAAACCTACAACTTTTAAGATTCTAGCAATGTAAAGGTAATGCTACTGTATTTTGGTTAATGTGCAACTTAAATCTCTACCTAATTGCTCTCATTAACTAATGTTTGTCACTCCATTTTCTTTAACGTTTAGATTATTTAATTTTCATAACTGTTCAAATATTCTCAATTCATTAATTGTAAAAAAAGTTTACTGGTCAATATTTTTTTAAAATAAAATAATTAAAGAATATGAATACAATATTTTTTATTTAGTATAAGGATAAAATGGTAATTTAACTTTGAGGTTAGGAGCTTCCCACTTATAGTATAACATATGATATATGATGTATGATATATGATATGATTAGTTGTTAGAAAATAGTATACACAACGGAAGCATTCCAAAATCATACATCTTACATGAATATCGACAACAACCACAAATACGTATCACTTACAAAGCAGGCTGAAAATTAACTCAAGGATTACCTCTTGAAACATGTGCAGATATCTTGAAGCAAATCAAACTCCAGCTCTATGGTCTTCTACAGTGATCCCAAACTAACATTTGAACTCTCTCAATACTTGGGTGGACAATTATCGTATAGAAATTGAATGTTTTTCTATGTTAGAAGAATCCCTACTTATAGAGATTTCTTCCCGTCCAAAAAGGAGAAGAAAATACAAACCCTTTTTCTTCAAAGAAGAGAAACATACATTTCTATTCTTTCTTGAAAAAAATTGCACACTACTTTTCCTTCTTCTACTCGAAAATAGGATTTTGAGTTTTAGTTAAATACGGGCACTGTAGGGACCACATAATTAATAACTGGGGCTTTCTATTATGAAAATAATTTCAAATAATTAATTTGAATTATTCTTACCATAATAAATTACAAATCATTCCACTAGAAATTGTAATTGCACTCCTCTATTTATATTTCAAAATCCCCCCCATTAAACACTTATGTAATTCTCCACGTTAAGATTACATATACTAATCAATAAACTAATTTACTGACGAATTTAATTCAATAATTAATTTTCTTTAGAGCAATACTTAACGTATTTCATGTGCCAGATTCATAAATCTACCGATCGGATTTAAACATGAAAACTTATAAGCTTCTCATAAAAAGATGTATCATCAATCTCTATATTGAGACATTGATGACATCAACTAACTAATTATTTCACCAATATATATTATTATCATCCAATTTACCAGGCATATTGATCCATTTAAGAATCTCACCTTTTAATAAATATGATCAATGCAAGTGAACATCATCTTAAATCATGCTAACCATACTTCTTTAAGTAAATTTGGTTCATCATAACTTTGCTTGTTTGTGGGAAGTAGTGTAACATCAGGCAATTTGAAATAACCATGAAGATGCTTATAATTGGAAATAGTCATTTTTGGAAAGAATTCAAAAATCTGGAAATTTGGTCAAGTATGGGGAAAAAGTGAGTTTTGACCAACTTTGAACAGTCATAACTCCTAGCTCAAGACGAGTTATGTCTAGTTCCAGTTATGTTTGCGAAGCTCGTGGAATGATCTTTCCAACGCCATCAAGTTTGCTTGATTCCGAGTTCGTATGAGTGAGTTATGCTCTTTGGAAGTTGGGCAGTTGACAGGGAAGTCCGTCCGGAAATTTTAAGGGTATTTTGGTCTTTTCCCTAACCAATTCTTTTGGTTATTTAAAGGGTCCAAGCTGATTTTTAGATCAGTTTTTATTTTTTTAAAAGAGTGAGAGTGAGGGTTAGGGCTTTGAGAGAGAAGAGGAGAAGAAGAGGAGAAAGAGAAGATCAAGCAAGGTTTAGTCAAAGATCGTCATGGATATCGTCGGGGGTGATCCCTACTAGGTATGTGAGTTCATAGTGTTGGGTTGGTTCTTTCCCCCACATGCCAAACTCGTTTTAATTCCGAGAAAAGATTGGTTGTGTTTGTTGAAGTTTGTGGTTGTGTTTGTTGAAGTTGTAGTTGTGTTGTGTTGAAGTTCTTGTTGGTTTGGTGTATGTTTCGGGTGGTGTTTTCGAATTGAATCTATTGTTTGGTAAGGGTTTTTATGATTCTAAGATTTTGGGGCTGGAACCATTGAAGTTAAGGAGGTTTAGAGTTGGAAAAATGAAGGAGAAAAGTCGAGTTTTCTGGGGAAAGGGGTGGCGCGTCGCGCCTGCCAGCGCACCCCAAAGGGGACTCTGAAGTCCAGCCCTTGGGGCGGCGCGCCTAGCAGAGAGCCAGCAGGCCCCTCTGAAGTTTTAGGGCTGGCGCCCCGCGCCTCTCAGAGCGCCAAGGACGCCAAGTCTTCCCATTCATTCCCCACTTTTTCATGCATGTTCGTTGGTATTGTACCTATGTTTCATAGTTGTTTCCAACACTCCAAGGTATGTCTAAACGTCAAGAACTCATCCATAAACATGTGATCATATACCTTGAATCCATAATCCAATTCAAGACGAATTAGGATCAAAGTCAAGTGAAGTTAGAGTCAAGCTTAGAAGTTAAGAGTAAGTCGAAGCGAAGCAAGTCTTTAAGGTTTTCAAGAGTCTTCATTGAATGTTTTAACTTCATTTGTTAAGGATCAAGTTTCAAGTTTCAAGCAAAGTATAGAGTATAGAGTTTCAAGTAAAGATTATAGAGTTTCAAGTTGAGTAAAGAGTATAGAGTTTCAAGCTAAGCCAAGAGTATTAAGTTGAGTTCATTTTCACAAAAGTTATTAGGGAACTAAGTATTTCCAAAGAAGTTTATAACTGTTTTCACATTTAAGATGAGAGAAAACTGAGATTTCCAAAAGAGTTTTGAGCAGTTTGAGTACTATCTCTTTTAAGAAAAAGATGAGTTTTGCGAAAGAGTTTCTAAAACATGATTAGTATGACAATCGAGTATGTCATCAATGCTTAAACAATATGATCTCTAGATATACCATCAATGTTTATGTAGTATGGCTTCCCGAGTCATCAATGATCATATTAAAAATATGATTTTGATATGTTCTTTTTAGAAAGAGTTTTCAAGAGCAATTACCTCTTTTAAGAGGGTAGCTTTGAGCAATTTTTTCAAACTAAAGAAAGATGTGTTTAAAACACTTATGAGCTAAAGTATTTTTGGTAGTAGTCTTGAGCACCAAATTGGGGATACGAGTTCATATTAACTCCACTCTCCATAAGAACCATGTAGCCAAACATGGGATTTAACGGGTCATACTTTTTAGATGATCACGAAAGTTAAGCTAGTGGATCCACTAAGTTAAAGTTAAGTAAGGTCCTATATCATGGCAAGGTACATGATGGTCCTTGGCAACGTGAGGTAAAACGTTGTATCACCACTCAATTTCATAGTGGTGGTTATCGGTTAGAGAAACTCCCACAGTAGAAATTGCATGGTTCCTCGAGGGGTTCTGCTTAGTATGGATGGGGGTATGGGACTTCATTCATGCATTGCACAAGTAGACTTTGAGAGGAAGCATGGTATTTTATGATATTATAAATATGCTTTTGACGTCATGTTTTAAATAGTTTTACAAGCTTTATATATTGCATGTGTCTTATTGCATTATATTGAGTTCAGTTATTCATGAGTTGAACAGAGCCAAGGTAAGTTCTCTTGTGTACCCCCTTTCAAGCTTAAGTTGTTGTTTAGCGGTCCAGCTCGCATACTCGTACATTCCATGTACTGATGCCAGTTGGCCTGCATCTTTTTATGATGCAGACGCAGGTACCCAGGATCAGCATCCAGTACGCCGTTGATCCAGCTGAGCACTCAAGAGTCAGTGGTGAGCCTCCTTGCTTTCCGGAGGACTCAGTTATTTTGTTCTCTTAGTTCTGTTTTATTAGGATGTTGCGGGGTCTGTACCAACATCCATCTCAGTATTATAGAGGCTTTATAGGCAGTCAGTCAGTTAGTATTGAGTCTCTTATCTGTGTATATATACAAGTATTCTATTTTTGAGACTCGAGTTGCCTTTTTGGCCAAGATCTTAGCAGTTGGGTTGTTTTATGACCTTTCATTGCATTGAGTTATTCTGTCGAGTTAGGTTTCCCCTGAATTAAGAAAGCCAAGCCAAGGGTTCGCTTGGGGGCCAGCAATGGTCTTCGAGTGCCGGTCCCGCCCAGGGTGCAGGCTCGGGGCGTGACAAGTAGCCTTAACCGACATATAAGACCATGTGAGCTAGCAACATGGAGTCCGGTGTCTTCCACACCGAAAAGAGTTTTCCTACTTGCCACAGTAAGGGCCATAAACTTCTAGCTATTGTGGATCCACTAGCTAATGTCTATCTAGACAATCCTATGTTGGCACAGAGTTATGGGACATGGGTAATCGCCACTTGTCCACTCGGTACTAAGCTTAACTTCCACGGACTAGTTCTTAATTAGTCATATTCATCTTAGCTCATAAAGGAACATGGGTAATCACCTCTTGTCCTTACATCATGTGACATGGGTAATCGCCTCTTGTCTTTCAAAAATAGAGCATGGGTAATCGCCTCTTGCCTCATCATTAGCATAACTTCTTAGCATTGGTTCATTTTAGGTGAGAAAGCCTTTCAATCTTAAGAACCCTTATCATGTGAGAAAACTTTCACAATTCATGCTTACATGTGTATATGAGAAATCCTTTCAACAACACAACAATAGCAACAACATTGATACTTCAATCTCAAAGCATCCTTAAAACGTTTACATCAATTTCATAAGAACATGCACAATTCCACAATTCACCTTTCAAGGTTCAACACCCACTTTCAATCATCAACATCTAGAAAACATGAGTTAGACATAGGTTCATAGAGATTCATCATAAATTCATATAATTCTATCAATTCATGTTTGATTTCATAAAACTCTTTTTTTAATAATCCAAGACCCACATTATGTGCTCATAACTTAGAAAACATGGGAATTACATGGGTTCATGGGGAATCATCATAAAACCATAGAATTTCATCAATTCATGCATAATATATCATAATTCCATCAATTAAATCAATAATCAAGAGAACCCATAATATAGAAGAAAAACCCTAACTCAAATTGGGGATTTCTAACTTTGAAAATAGAAGAATTTGGGAACTCCATGAATGGAAGAAAATCATCATACCTCAATGCCAAAAGCTTGCCTTCAATGGTGGAATTGGAAACTTGCCTTGAAACCCTAGGTTGAACCCTTCTTCTTCAAGTTTCTAGAGAGAGAAATATTTTCGAGAGGAAGAACTTGATCTTCTTTGATAAATTTAAGAGAATGCCTTGAATGGGTTGAATTTAGGGTTAAAAATACTTATATAGGGGTTCTAGGTAAGGGCAAAACGACATAGTATCAAGATAAAATAATTAGGAAAAGACCTAACTACCCTTAACTTACAGCTGACGCGAACCTCCAGATGGAGGCCCATGCGAGCCGTGAAGGACGTCACGGGCCCTAGTGGCAGCCGTGGTCCTTGACCAGTGGCTTGGGGAAAAGTTCCTTGTGGCCCTTGCCCCTCCACTCCCTCCTTGACGAGCCATTTGGCTCTTCACGAGCTGTCTAGGGGATCGTGGGAGGAGGCCCCCTTGGGGAGCACACTACCTACCCCTTGGGGCTGCAGTAAAAAAGTGTGTCTGTGGTTCACCTAATTGTCGGGGTTATATAGGTGGTGACCCGCTGGATGCGGAAGTGATTGTTCAGGAGGATTCGGATGATGAGTATCCTTAGCCTGTCTTGCTGCCCAAGTATGCCAAAATGGATCATAAAGAAGACAACATTACATGTGCTACAAGTACTATTAATTGTGCTAAAATTAAAATCCAACGGAAACGACCTAAAAAGAAAAACACACTGGATGGATTAATTGGTGAAAAACAGGAGACATCCTGTCAAACAGATATCAACAGTTTTGTGGGTCAAGAAAAAGTTAATTTGGACAACTCTATTGCTGTTGTTAGCTTGAATGTTAGAGAGGAAAGCGAGAACTTCCCTGATGTATCTCCTGAATCAGCTTTAAAGGCAGAAACATGTGCGGCACTTAAAGCCTCAGAGTGTCTGTCTCATTCTTCTAATGAACCTGTTGAGACTTCCTTGTCATTGAAAGATACATGTGAAACCGTATCTGGAGTGAGAAAAGGGGCCACGGTAGCTGGAAAAGTTGTGAAGTACTCTATCTCTTCCGCACAGGCATTGGAGATAACTTCTCCTGATGCAGTGGTTAGCAAGTCTTTGAAGAAGTCAAAATCCAGCAATGGGAAACAGACACACGAATCATGTCTGTTTGTGAAAACTTCGCGTGAATCTTCTTTAGTGAAGAAGGGGAAACAGAGGAATTACGTTGTGAATTCCAGATCATCGCCTGATGTGGACAGTAAATTGCAAGTTCCACAACCTAAATTGAAGAAACCTCCAGATGGCTCCTTACATGGTCATTTTGAAGCAGGTATATCATTTTGTTTTGGAATCCGTAGGTTGTGGAGTATTGTTATTATCTTTTCTTACCTGAATTTGCAGTTGAAGAGAAACTTAATGAGTTGTTGGATCATGATGGTGGAATAAACAAACGCAAGGTGATTTGTTAAAAGCTATGTTGGTTAAATAGCATTTTAATATTAATAATTTGTATATTAATTTGCTAAATTTGTCGTTGCTGCCAACCATTAGTGTCTTTTCTGTTTGCTGCCGTTGAGTATCCTAATTGGTGCATTACTCCTATGAGTTAGTGCATATATGTTACTAAACTTTTATGGCAGCATTGGCAGCATCCTTTAGCCGTTAGTGGCCTTCACTTCTCCCCCATTCAATCTCCATTATCTCACTCTTTATTCCTTCATTATACCCTGTAACTTCTAGGACATTTATCTCCGCTATTTATTACCTCATTATCTTCCTATTCATTGCTAGAAAAACTTCTTCTACTATAAATAGTGGTGGTCTTCATTTGGTTTAGGTACACAAGAAAATATAGAGTGCATAAAGTATGTCAAAAAAGAGAGTTCTTATTAGTTGAAGGGACGTGTTCTTTTTGTGGAGTTTTGGACTCAACTCTTGTCCAGAGTTGTTGAGTTATATATTGTGATTATGTTGTTGTATCCTGGAGGGGACAAGTCAAGAAGGACTACTGTTGGACCGGTGAAAATATTTGTTGCAGTGGTCTTGAATCTCCTTAAAGAAAGCGAGATATCCGCGCCTCAGCCGAAAGAGATTTTTATTTCTTCATTTCATTTTCAATTGTAATCTTGTAATTATGTTATTTTGTAATTTTTCACTTACAAGTTTAAGGAGATTCATCATGGCTACAATTGAAAAAACCGCGGATGTCAAGATGGGAGACCCTAACAACCCATTTCGGTTCAATGGTAACCATTTCAAGAGATGGAAGGGTAAAATACTTTTCTACTTATTTCTTCTCAATGTTTCTTATGTGTTAACTGAGAAGAATCCTAATAAAGTTGATGACACCTACATGAATGATGAACTTAGTTCTCATCATGAGAAAGTGGAAAAGTACGATGGTGATTCCTATAAGTGTCGGTATTATATTTTTAATTGTCTATCTAATAATTCTTATGATTATTATGACAGAACTTACTCTAGTGCAAAGAAAATTTGGAAAGCATTGCAGAGTAAGTATGATACCGAAGAGACTGGAGCGAACAAATATGCAACTAGTAGATTTTTTTGTTTCCAAATGGTGGACAACAAATCAGTGGTAGACCAAGCTCAAGATTTTATAATGATTGTTGGAGAGCTTAGGTCCGAAGAGGTAAAAATTGGAGACAACCTTATTGTTTGTGGTATAGTAGATAAACTTCCACCTTCTTGGAAGGAATTTCAAAAAAATATGCGCCACAAACAATAGGAAACCTCCCTTTAAACCTTGATAATGAAAATCCGCATGGAAGAAGAGGCAAGGGGCCAAGATGCACTTTTACAAACAGAAGAGGACGACATCACAACGAAGGTAAATTTAATTACTTCAAATAATGCTACTCCTGAAACTCACAAAAATACTTCTTTGAAGCCTAAGAAGAAAAAATTCAAGAAAAATAATGGTAGACCTCCCAAGAAAAATAATGGTGAAGATAACCAAGCACAAAATCAACAAGTTCAAGATAAGGGACCGTGCTTTGTTTGTGGCAAGAGTGGGCATATTGCTCGATTTTGTAGATTCTGGAAATGTGGTCCTAACCCTCAGGCAAACGTTATCGAAGAATCTTATGTGGCGGTGATTACCGACATAAACATGGTTGAGAGTGTTGATGGATGATGGACTTATTCTGGTGCAAACCGTCATGTCTGTTATGACAAAGATTGGTTTAAAAAATATACTCATTTTGAGGAGCCCAAAACCATCATGCTTGGTGATTCTCACACAACTCAAGTGCTTGGAACGGGAGATGTCGAATTGTGCTTTTGTAACACCCCATAAATATTTTTAACTAAGACTTGAACCGTTCTTCGTAGTGAGTGAGATTTTTTTCAAGGAATTTAAAATTTCTTGAGTGTTAAAGTCACTAGATGTAGCACCTTAAGTTCCAAGAAGAACCAAAGAGAGTTCATTCAAGTCATTCCTAAGTTTTTCTTAAGTTTTGGGTCAACTTCAAACGACCATAACTCCTAGTACAAGATGAGTTAGGTGAGCT
>JAJOOO010002793.1:0-20680 GCA_029582685.1 Solanum piurae
ACCATGAGCGATTAACAAAGTATGAATAGTAAATAAGCAATTCTTGAATAGTGTTCTGCATGCATTGATAATTCTTTCGTTTAGAAGTCTTTTTAACGAGTGCACGCGTTAGAACTCGCCTTGTTGCTACTTGCCGGACCAAGGAGGTAATCAACAAGAAAAGAATTATCAACATAGATTTAGTATGATACTATCTAATATGCTAGTGTCGATTGGTGCGAAGTAATAACTAAGCCAAACATCAAGTATGATGTTTAATATGAGGTAAAGGTAAGAGTTAGTAAATTATACACACGTAGCCGGACCAAGGTGAGGGGTGAAATTCTCTAGATGCCGGACCAAGGATTTAGAGATACCTAACTTATCACTTTGCATGTAGTACACTAGGAAAGGATTGCTATTACTAGGATTACTGCGTTATGAGCTTGTGGCGAACACGTATACCCTAGTTAATTCTCTCATCTTGATAACAACCAAAAATTGACTTTTGACTACTGATTACTTATTGAATTCTTACAATTTGTTTCACAAAAAAAAAAACCTTTAATTACTTATTTTTGGAAGTAATTTGACTAATTGAATATAATTGTTGGTTAAAGTAAAGTCTAAATTATTTTCCTCATGGGATCGACCCCAACCTACAAGTTGGGTTATTTACTTGATAATGATCGCTTATGCTTCTTTAGGGAGGTGTAATTTGAGAGTATCACTCGTGCTCTTTTACGAAGCAGCATTTCAAGATTGGTCCTAGCTATATCTGCAAAAACATCAAAAATAGTTAGAGATAATTCAAGCAGAGTTGCAGACAGACTCACCGATCTGGTCGGTGAGTCGCCAAATCTCTTCGGCGAGCCAGATCGGGCTCGCCGAAAGGATTGGCTAAAAATTTCCCAGAAAATTTGGCATGTGGGCGATAGGAAGGGACTTTCGGCGAGCAAGGACTAGCCCACCGAAAGTTACATTGCTTTTAAGGACTAGGGGTGTAAAAAAATGCACTCCTCTAATTGGACTAAGACCCATTACACCCATGCCCCGGGATACTCAGACTTCTCCTGGTTTGGCCAAATTTGACCATTTGACGACTTTTCCCTTAAGAATGACATCAACCGCTCCATCATTAGGAAAATTACGTCATTTGCACAAATGTGGGCTAGTTAGACTTCACCGGACTAGACCCAACAACATTTATGCAACACCCAACAATTATAATCACTTTTAAGCATGAAAAAATCAAGAATTTAACAACAAAGGCATCCAGTCATGATATTCGAATTAAAAACAAGCACACACATATACAATTACGATTAGAGAGGCCCAACACATATCACTAAGATAAAAATCATTGAATAAGAGTAAAAATCGTTAAATATAAATTTGGGGTTCGAAAAACCAACCTTGTAAGTCGATTAAAAACTTTGAAAAGCTAGACAGTAAGGATATCCAATTCTGAACACAAACTTGACGACTAAAATGCGGTAAAAACACAAAAATATAGAATACTATAGTGCGGGTGTGATTTTGGAAAGTTGAAAAGTGAGGGAAAGTGAAAGAGTTTTAACTTTTGAACCTTTGGCCTTAAAAGTTGTCCAGTTCTCGCCCATTCAGCGACATAAGTTTTACTCGCTGACCCACTCGACGACACGTTGAGTGGGCACTTACCTCGCCGAGTTTTACAGGACCTCCAATTAATGTAGGGGTCCAAACGGCATACTAAATCGTGATTGCCGACCTGGTCGGTGATTCACCAAATTGCTCTCGAGCTCACCGAGTTTTACAAACTACAATATCAAAATGTCTTGAGTCCAACAGCAGCTAGATTCGGGCTTGACGACCTCTTCGGTGAGTCGCCGACTGGATTTTTGCTCGCCAATCTGCTCTTTTCAAACACATTCTACACTTCAACCTACAAAATCAACATAAGATTATTTTTAAAACAAGAATAAAGCGATAAAACCTTGGATTGCCTCCCAAGAAGTGCCTTAGTTAACGTCGTGGCACGACTTCCCCACTCAATCTTGATTTGTGGGGTAGAGACGATACAACACATGACCCATTTGGGTCTCCAGCAGCTGAAAAAAAATGGAATGGGAAGCAGTCATCTAATTCAGGAGTGAGAAATTCTATTTTATTTCACTCAACACTTTGTCGTGTTCTTTGACTTTGTGGAGAATGAGTGAGAGTATCTCTTCTACTTGTCCACCCTCGTATTCCTTGGACTTCCTACACTCATGAGGGGGAATGTAACGATCTTTCTTTTTGTACGGTACCTCCAATTCCATAATCTGCTTGGCAACAAGATCCAACTGAGTTAACAATGTGGCCAAAATCTGGTCCTTCTCAGTCTCCTTGTTGGTCTTGGCCATGTGATTAAGGGGCTGGGCTACTATTGCATAGGGTAGTCGTGTGAGACCTCTCGGAGAAATTTGGTTAGCCACACCTCTGTTTTCCAGACCAAGACCCCTATAGAAGCAGTCTAGTAGCATGTTATCTTAGATTCCATGAGCTAGGCATTACAACAATAGTGACTTAAATCTCAGCCACAACTCATGGATTGACTCACCCTCCATTTGCCTGAAACTTAGGATGTTATCCCTAAGAATCATCATTCTCAAAGGAGAGTGGTCCATTTGGTCACCGTTGCTACAAGACATGCTCATTTATTTTGCTGCAAACAAGCAACATGAAAACCAAAACCAAAGGTAAGTAGATTCCACTATAACTAACAAGAACAAAATTCAACTTAACTAAAGAATCTTAACCAACACCACTCCCCGGCAGCGATGCCATTTTTGTTTGAACGTATCAAGGACACTTCATACGATTCTAAGTGTCAACGATCGCTAGTCAGTATAATAACCCAACTAATTAAGTTGGGGTCAAATCCCACAGGGAGTGGTACGTGTTTAAGATTCAATAGTAAAGTACAAATATGCTCAAGTCAATCATAGGAATAAACACTATCGAAGGAAAGCATAATTCAAATTAAGGGGTGACACGAATGTCAAATAACAGGTTTTTTTTATTGTAATTATCAACTATAGCAGCAACAAATAACACGAATTAACAAATATTGAGACGTTTTCTTGGGATACGATTAGATTATAGGCTAATATAGACAAATGGATAATTGCAACTGTTAGTAAATAGTTGTAAATCAGTGAATAAGTTATTCTATAGTGGGGATAAATTTTCTCACGAACAATTTACCCCGAATCAAGTTGGTTTCTATCGAACACCAACAAGCAAGCAAATAAGAACAGCTTATGCTTTAGTCCATTCACTCTCTTGAGCTGAATATGTGGAAAATGATTTAGGATTCACTCTCTCGAGCTGAACCCATGACAACCCAATACCCACAGACCATCAATTTAGTAATTTTGGTCTTAAAACCTCTCTCTCAAGCAAGCCAAAATCATGAAACTGCATTTTCAACTACAATCCTTTAATTTTAAAGATAATTATTGATTGAAATCACTTCTAAACATAATTTAAACTAACAATTAGCAATACCCATAAGCTAAATCAACCCATATTCACACCCTATGAATTGGGGTTTTAGCTAGACATCATAAAAAGATAGAAATCATTACCTAATTGTGTTTCCATCAACATGGTAAGATTAATTTTGTCTTTACAAAGGTCCAAATGAAGAATCTCAAAGACCCATTTCCAATTTCTCAAAATGGAAACCTTCAATTCTTCAAAGCTAAGGAAAATATTGTCTCAATACTCAGAGTTCAAACTCAAAAATTACTCTAATGAATGTTCAAAATAAAATTTGATACTAAACATAATGTTTGAAAATATATTTATAGTCGCCAAAAATATGTTGCGAAGGACCATTCGGCGCAGTAAATTGGGATCGCCGATCAAATTGGCGATCCGCCCTTTGGTTAGTTCCATTGCCTTTTCACTTTGGCCTTCAGCATCCTCAAGTTCTGTAACTTTGGGCGATCTAACACTGCATCGCAGAATCACTCGATGACACGTCGACTGCTCCTTTTTATTGTAAAATTGATTTTCTCCTTCAGAGCTTGGCACAATGGAACTTTAGGCGAGGTGATGGCAATTCGGCGACTCGCCAAAGGGACTTGGCGATCACCAAGCCTTCATTTCTTCGCTCTTTCAGCTCGCTTTGTTCCTTTGTGCAAATTAGTGTCCATGCTTTGTTCCTCAATCCAAATACCTGGAAATCAAGGGTTTTACATCAGTTATTGGCACAAAACAAACATTTGAGGACACAAAATCTATCCAAATAAAGCTCTAAATGAGTCCAAATCGTGGACTCGTCAGGTCTCAATGTAACAAGTTAGATACACAATTCAATAATATTTTTCTCATATATACACATTTCTTCACTTTAGAATTTTCCTCTTTTATTTACATTCTCAAACAAACAAGTTATTATTTGTTTTGCGGGGTTCTTTTATATGATGGTTTGAAGTTTTATTTCTGTATAACGTTGATCTTTATGGTGAATGATACATTTCTTTTTCATTCTAGATTAGTGATGGAATGCAACAAAGAAGAGGCCATTATTGCTGAAGAGATGATAGGAAATAAAAAAAAGACATCAATAAAATCTACTGAAAATTGTGTAGTAAGTGCTTATCTACATTTTCAGTGTCTCAATGAGGAAAACAAGACAAGATCTACGCGGCATAGAGATCATGTCAAATATCTAAGTAATAAAGAAGAAGATGCTTCTAAGCAATTTAAGGGGGTTGGATATCCCTCTCCTACTAAGGAGTCCTCTGAGGTGAAACATTTGTCCTTTGCAGAGAGCTTGCAGAACACAAAGATGTAATTGATACTGTAAATGGAAGTGTAGATCTTCCTTCAGATGTAGGGCCTTCTACTATGACTAAGTTGAAAACATTTGAATATGCAGATACAAATTTTAGCAATTTTGACAAGGAAAAGGACGAGTCCTACTTTAAGGTTGGGCAAGTATGGGCTGCCTATGCCACCCTGGATGCCATGCCTAGATTCTATACAGTCATCAAGAAGATTTTGTCTCCTACATTTAAATTGTGCATAACATAGTTAGAGCCAGAGTCGTTGAGTGAAGATGAAATGGCTATTTGAGAAATTTCCAGCTTCTTGTGCTAGGTTCAGACGAGGAAACTCAGAAGACATTGAAGATTTTCCTATGCTCTCATGTTTGGCATGTTCAATGAATGAAAACAACTATGATGCATAATAAAGATATTTCCATTGGAAGGAGAAACTTGGCCCCTCTCTAAAGATTAGGATATGAACTGTTGTCCTCATCTTGGGAGCAATAAATTTTTTAACTATGAGTTTATTGAGGTCTTGTCAAACTATGTTGATTCTATTGGTGTGCATCTTGCATACTTGGTTAAAGCAAAAAGCTTTACTTGTGTTTTCTGTCGAGCAGGAAATCCATTTCTAGTTCCTGCAAAGGATATGTTTATATTCTCTCATATAATTCCTTCTATGAAGATGACAGGGATGGAGAGGGATATTGTTCCTAAAGGATCCTTTGAGCTAGACCCTTCCTCTTTATTTACTCTTTACAGATTGAACAAATCCAGCAGGAATACCTGAAGAAGCATCAAAGTTTCTTTTATTCATTTTAAGAAAAATTCCAGTTGAGTACTATGTAACTAATATGCAAATAGCATTTATAGTTCACAAAGGAAAAAGTTGCTCTCATCAAATGTACTTAACTGATCTTTATGCTCAGAAATAACTATTAAAGCTAACATAACTCATGTTGTATTTTACCATTTAAAGTGAAAAGAATGTTCCAAATCAGGCATTTTAAATTATTGTATGAGATAAATACATTCAATTTCATACAAATTGAAGAATGTTTTTGAAATTTCTCCAATGAGGTTGTCATGTAAAAGATTTAAAACTTGTATGGCACTTAAGTTTCAAAACTTAATAAGAATTTAACCACTTAATTGATTAGATGAAAGATCAATTCCATACATGTGTAGAGTGTACTGTATTATTTTGATAATTAAGAAAATATATTTTGTTGTGAATTCTACTTGCAAGTCGATCTCAAAAATTTTACCATCAGTATCAAGAGCAGGATAATCAAGATAATTTATCAATGGATAAAAATCCAATGATTTCTAAACTATTTTGAGTTGATATAAACAATTTTGAAAACATTGGCAACAATCAAGAATCAGGGAGGCAACAAATGCTCTGAGGCCTTGCTTAAATGTTGAAACACCAACAACTATTCTGGCATCATTCCAAGAGTTTGAAGAGTTAGTAGGACCGGAAAAGATCGATCCTATGCAACAAAATTGACAATAAAAAAAGGTATAAGTAATGAGCAAGATGAAGCAAAAGATCTATTATTCATCGATTAAGAACTCTATTAACAGAGTCTCTATTAGAGAGTCCTTCCTACTGTGGAAACTTAACCAACAAACTAGGAAACTAATAAAACAAACTCCTAAACTAGTGGATACATATCTAACAATCTATGCAGTAAAACACTAAGAAGTAACAACGTGTGTGTAGTGCAGTAACAGTAATAACGTTCTAATCACCTCCCTCAAGCTAGATGGGGTGCAACAACACCTTGCTTGGAAAAATGGCGATGGAAGTAGGTCTTGGAAAGCGTCTTAGTGACAGTGTCAGCCAACTGATCAAAACTAGGAATGTGACCGAAGATAAGACGCTTATTAGCAACCTATTGGTGAACATAGTGAAAGTCAACAACTATATGCTTCATGCGGCTGTGAAGATTATTGTTCTCGCATAAGTAGGTGACACCAAGGTTGTCACAAAATATTGTAGGTGTTGTGGGTATATGAGCATGGAGTTCATTGAGATTATTTTTCACTCAAGTGGTCTCACCAACGGCACTAGAAATAGCTCAATACTCTGCTTCAGTACACGAGCTAGCAATGGTACGTTGTTGTTTTGTTGACCAACTAACTAGAGTAAGGCCAAGAAAAATAACATAACCTATTGTGGAACTTCTATCAGTGAGTTCGCCAGCTCGGTCAGCATCAGGAAACACTGAGAGATTAAGATGAGTGATTGGAGAAATTCGAAGGCTATTGAGAGAGCGAAGGAGGCGTTTAACAACTTTCCAGTGAGCTTCAGATGGAGGATGCATAAATTGAGACAATTTTTCACTAAGTAAGAAACATCAGGCCTTCTAAAAGATAAATATTGCATTTTGTCACGCCCCGAGCCTACACCCTGGACGTAACTGGCACTCAAAAACCACTGTTGGTTACAAGCGAACCCTTGGCTTGGCTCACTACTCAGTGGAAGACATTACTCGAATAAAATAAAAACTCATGATGCAAAAATAACTTTAAAAAAGTTTAACTTAAACTCAACTCTAATAATCGTCTGGAAATATTTTAACAAGTATTATTAGTTAAATGCCTCATGAACTCAAAAACATTACAACAACAAAGGAAAAAAATGATAGACTTATCGACCTTTAAACTATCTATGAAGCCTCTACTATTTCAAAAGGAATATCGGGAAAAAGACCCATGGCATCCTAACAAACTGAAAAAAAAAAAAAGTGGAACCCTCCGGAAGCAAGGAGGCTCACCAAATCTATCTGAAACTGCAAGTGGTCTTAACGGAGCATCTGTTGATAACCCCGAATACTTGTATCTGCATCATAAAAAGATGCAGGCCAAATAGCATCAGTACATTGAATGTACTAACATGTGTAAGGGGAATTCTAAAGCATAAACATAAGCTTGAACGAATAGAAAAGAAACATACTTACCTCATCTATATAAATGTGATAGACAGAAGTAGTCGAAAGATGATTTTATTCCGTCAGCATCGAAGCGTTAAATACAACCAATAACAATAACCTATAGCTAAACTTAAGGAAGCTAATTGCTGCATAAACTCCTAAACCGTTGGAGGACTCTTCTACAAATATACAACAACATTAAACTCCTACAATAGGAAGATTCTTCAACAGATACTAAAAAGCAGTAACTATAACAGTAACTTATTATAAGATAAAATAATTATGCTTAATACTTTCAAACTCACTCAAATCAACTCAAACTCCCCTCAAGGATAGGATACTCAACTCAAGGATAAGGTACTCAATTCAAAGGTAAGATACTGAACTCGAAGATACTCAACTAAAGGTACTCAACTCAAGATACTCAAGGATAAAACAACAATAAAAGATGCAATAAATAGAAAGCTTTTAAAATAGTAGATAATAACTAAATTGTATGTAAAAATACAATAATAATTCAATTGTATGTAAAATAACAATAATAACTCAATTGTATGTAAAAATACAATAATAACTCTTTTTTGGGAGATTCTCTAACCTACAACCATCACTATAAGCTATGTGATGATACATCGTCTCGCCCACGCTACCAGAACTGTCCTATACCTTGCTAGATTATAAGACATCCTCAACCAAGTGGATCCACTAAGCTATGCTAAAGAGCAATAAAGAATCATCTAAGAAGTATGACCCTTTACCCATGTTGGCATACATGGCTTATGGGGGTAGTGAGTTGTCTGAAATCTCCCCCATATCAGTGTTCAATATTACTCTAAAAAATATAACTCATGCTCATATGTTTAAAAAAACATTTCCTCATCCTGAAACTTTGAGATTATTACTCAAAAGGTTCTCTTAAAATAGATAGTGCTCAAAACTCATGAACTCATTTGGAAATCAAAGTTTCCTCTCATTTTAAATGTAAAAACATTTACTCTTGGAAATACCTAGTTCCATTATATTCATTTTGAAAATGAAACTTGACTCTCCTCAGCGGTCATGTCATCATGCCAACTCAACATGAATTCACAGCTCATGAGGAAAATTTCAACAAAAATATGAAGAGATCTCGATAAGGTATGTCGTATTGGAATAAAGTCAAATGACCATCGAGGATATCTTTACTATGAAGTAGCATTTAATTCTATAAATGGTGAGGAGGATCTTGAATTCAAATTTGTCATATAATATGGACAGATAAATAATTGGCCAAATAAAATGCACTATTCAAGTATACTTTGTTTCACTAAGAAAAGTGTTGTTTTTGAAAAAGTAATGCTTTTGAACTTATAGTACATAGATAGAGATATAATGCAGTGGGGTATAATGCCAGTGGGGTACAAAGAAATCATTGTGTGAAAGTATAACCATAAAATATAAAGTATGGTTTGTGCCTCGGGGCATAAAGAGTTTTCGCAAAAATGACATTATTAAATAATATTCTCCAGTGGTGGATGCAATGAGATTTTTTTCGTCTAAAAATAGATGAAATACTTGAATATGTATAATGAATGATTATTATATCTAACTAGATGGGGAAGATTATATGAAAATATTTGAAGGACTTAAAAGGTCTTAAAGAAATTTCATTGAGGACCCATTGGTTCTGAGATTGCGTAACACATAGAAATAATCTTTTCTATCTCATAAGAATGATTAGAAAATATTATGTATTAGTGAAATTGATGCACCTAAAGATTGATGGTTATGCAAATGCTAGAAGATTATTTGATCTACATAACGAAAGTTATCTGAAGAGATCGTCATATTATCATTCAAGATATGCCAAGAAACTAACAAAGCAAGTGATACAACACATAGAAGATGTGTAATTTTCTTTGAGAACAAAGGATGAGTTTCGATAAAATTGAAATGATCAATCTCCGAGTCAATATTTTTATTATGTAAATGTAAAATATTTATTTGATCCACATAAATCTTGATCGTAAATGAGATATTTTTTTACATGTGGAAGCACAACAATATCTTGGCATTCAAAGAATCAAACACTAGTAACCACTTCTTCAAAATCATGGAGAAATAATATTGATCTATGAAGTAAGTCATGAGTGTGTTTGGTTGGAATCATGACCTTCCATATTAAGGAAATATGTGATTTTCTTTTGGAAAGGGATAATCCAGCCAGCATATACGAAAACAATGTATAGCTCGATTGAAGGGATGATACAATAAAAGGAGACCAGACCAAAACATTTTTCACACATGATCTTCAACAAAATGGTGAGATAGACGTTCAAAAGACACGTTCAAGCTATAATATTGTATAATTATTTAATAAGGATTGTCAGTATCAATATTTGAGAAGTTGAGATTTAAGATTGTAATGCATTGTCTCTGAGATATCAAGTAATGTTTTCATCAGAGGGAGTAAGTACATGTTGCACTCTTTTTTCCTTGGCCTATGTTTTGCCCCAATGGATTTTTCAGGCAAGATTTTTAATGAGAAAACAACCAAGACGTATTACAAGATATACGTACTCTTTTTCCTTCACTAGATTATTTCCTACGTGGTTTATCCTTATAAGGTTTTAATGAGGCATATTATCAGACATTCAAGAGAGGGTGTTGTTATATATTTATGTGGATTTCCATAACTTCAAGGTGTAATTACGTCATAATGTATAGAAACTCCCAAACCTCCATAACCCTCCCCATTGATGTTCATCCATAACTTACATGGTTACTGTATCCATAACTTTCATGGTTAATTTCATGTTTATAACTAACCTTTTGTATGCCTCTATGTAATACTATAACTAGAGGCATTAGAGTTCATATTGGATACACTTGAAGATTTGGTTATCAATTGAATATTTAGAAGAATATGAAAAGCTTTCTTCTGTTGTCTCCCTATTTCTATTGCTTATATCTTCTATATTTCTTGTCTTATTTTTCTTTAGTTTATAACAAAATTTTAAATTTTAGTCCTTGTGATACTTTTTAACCATTTATTGGATTCGTAGGAGCTAAGAGAGTAAAATTAGAATTTTATTTAATTTACTTTGATGAGTAGGAGCGTAAAGGGTGTATTTAAATTTAATTTAATTTAATTTATAAAGTAGGAACCAAGTAAATTTCAAATTTTAATTATTGTGGCATTTTCTTAATCATTTCATATAGAAAGTAAGTTACATCTAGATTGTTTTAAAAATGACATTATTCTTAAATATGAATTATCAATACAAATTTAATATAATACATGAATAATTAAATAATTTAATAATTAATAAATTTTAAAATTTGTGAAATCTTCAGATTCAAAATATCACAAATGACTATTTCAATTAATTAAAAATTGAAGCTTCATAATAAAATATTATAGGGATTAGTATCACGATTTTTTGATATTTCAGGAGCTAAAAATAAATATAGTATGTAACAAGACAAAGTCAAAATGATTTAAAAAATATTTTTGACTCTTATAAATACTCATTTTACTATGAATTCAAGAAGTTTGACCAAAATATGGAGGTCCAAATTTGAAGTCAACCCACTCATACAAAGGATATCTAAGAAGAGATCCAAAATATTCTACTACCATTTATGGAAAACTAATAAGAAGAGATCCAAAATATTCTACTACCATTTATGGAAAATTACTTATTATACATGAGTTCATTCTTACCAAAAAAACATGGTAATTGATCACTATAAATATACTCGTGGTCTCAGTACTCTACATCATATTTTCTTACATTCATAAAGTAGAAGTTATTTCATGAAAAGAAAGATTAAGGTCACTAACATAGATAAGATGCTGAAAACTCCCATTAAAAAATTTGAAGATTGTTGAGCTTCTACAACTGAGCGAGATCTTGGAGGCATGAAAGAAGTTGAAGATGTGGCGAAGCAACAAATGGAGCATGTTATTGCATTTCCATATCAAATCCTTCGAAGTGCAATGGCTTCTCTAGGGATGAGTATAAATTTTCGTCAAGTTTCGATGTTGGACCAAATAGGTTTTATTAAAATTTATCATTTTTATGAATAAATGAAAAATTAATACATACTAAATAAAAGACATAAGTTTTATTTCATTTCATATAAGGATAAACATACTGAAATGTAAAATTCAAATCATAAATATGGTAAATTTAATAAGACCTAGTTGGTCTAACATCGAAACTTCCAAGGAGTCAGTGCATTTCCAAGGATTTGATATGGAAATGCAACACCACACTCCATTTGTTGCTTCGCCACATCTTCAATGTCGTTCGATTTTGCCTTCACGATCTAGCTCTGTTGTTGAAACTTAAACATTCTTCATTTTTTTAAACCGGAGTTTTTAGCGTCTTTTCTATGTTAGTGGCCTTGATTATTTTTTTCCATGTCAAAACTTCTACGTACATTGAGAATGTAAGAAAATATGAAATAGAATATTGATACTATGTGTATAACTATAGTGATCAATTATCATGTTGTTTGGTAGAGTGAACTCATGCACAATAAGTAATTTGACATTAATGGTAGTGAATATTTTGGATCCCTTCTTATTTGTTTTCAATTAGGAAATTTAAGAATCATAGTCTAATTTTCCTTTTATATACAATATTTATTAAATTTCCAGTTTAGATCCTTTGTATAAGTGATTTGATTAAAATCTAGACCTTCATATTTTTGGTTTTGAATTCACAGTAAAATAAGTATTTATAAGACTCAAAAATATTTTAAAAATAATTTTGACTTTTTGTTGTTACATAGTATATTTGTTTTTAGCTCTTGAATATCAATAAATTGTGATATTAATCCTTATAATATTTTATTAAGCACCTTTAATTTTTAAATAATTGAAATACTCATTTGTGATATTTTGCATGTGAAGATTTCACAAATTTTAAAATTTATTAATTATTTAATCATTTCATTATTCAGGTATAATATTAAATTTTGTATTGTTAATTCATAATATTTAAGAGTAATGTAATTTCTAAAAACTGTATAGATAGAACGAATTTTCTATACAAAATGATTAAGAAAATATCACAAGAATTTAAACTTTGAAATTTATCTGATTCCTACTCATCAAATTAAATTTAAAGTTCACTCTTATGGATCCTACTCATCAAATTAAATTAAATAAAACTCTAGATTTACTCTCTTGACACCTACTCATCAAATTTAATGCTTAAGAAAACATTACAAGAACTAAAATTCAAAATTTAGAGCCAGAGCCGCTGTGTGAAGATGAAACCAAATGGCTATCTCAGGAATTTCCAGCTTCTTGTGCTAGGTTCAGACAAGGAAACTCAGAAGACATTGAAGATCTTCCTATGTTCTCACATTTGGCATGTTCAATGAATGGAAAAAACAACGATGCAATAAAAATATTTCCATTGGAAGTAGAAACTTGGCCCCTCTCTAAAGATTGGGATATGAACTGGTGTCCTCATCTTGGAAGCAATAAAAATTTCAACTATGACTTTATTGAGGTCCTGTCAAACTATGTTGATTCTATTGGCGTTTTCCGTTGAGCAGGAGATCCATTTCTAGTTCCTGCAAAGGATATGTTTAGATTCTCTCATAGAATTCCTTCTATGAAGATGACAGGGATGGAGAGGGATGATGTTCCTGTAGGATCCTTTGAGCTACACCCTTCCTCTTTATTTACCTGAAGAAGCATCAAAGTTTTGTTTAGTTCACTATTTAAGTGGAAAGAATGTTGCAATTGAGTACTATTGCAATTATAGTTCACAAAGGAAAAAGTTGCATTGAAGCTATCGTAACTCATGTTGTATTTTACCATTTAAAGTGAAAAGAATGTCTAAAATTGGGCATCTTAAATTATTGTATGAGATAAATGCATTCAATTTCATACAAATTGAAAAATGTTTTTGTAAATTTCTCCAACGAAGTTGTCATGTAAAAGATTTAAAACTTGTATGTCACTTAAGTTTCCAAACTTAATAAGAATTTAACCACTTAATTGATTAGGTGAAAGATCAATTCCATACACGTGTAGATTGTACGATATTATTTTCATAATTAAGAAAATATATTTTGTTGTGAATTCTAATTTCAAGTCGATCTTAATTTTTTTCCCCCCATTAGTATCAAGAGCAGCATAATCAAGATGATTTATCAAAGGAGAAAAATCCAATGATTCTCAACTATTTTGAGTTGAAATAAACAATTTTGAAAACCTTGATAAGAAAGGATGTTGCAGAGATGGAGGCAGTGCTTAAACTAAGAGTCTAATTAACATAATTCAAAGCTGGAAACCAGGAAGTATTCCTAAGTGTTTGCTTTCTCTTCTCGGAGTTAAATTATCTACTCTCTGATCAACATTTGAAAGTGTAATTTTTAATCATCGACATGAAAAAGATTTCACATTGCTTTGTCTTTTTGAAAATCTGGATCAAAGAAAATCAAGAATATACATTATTGATGTCTTCAAAAGGTACGTCACACACCCGCCACAACTCTACTACTACTACTACTAGTACTACTACTACTACTACTACACTCTACACCCGTCATTTAAACACTTATATGTTAATTAACAAGCAACCCATGATTAATGTTCCTACAGGTTTTTGACAAGCACAATAATGTCACACGTCTACAATGATAATTATGAATAACTAAATGACTGTCAACAACATAGTAGACGGATATTTTGTCAAGGACGGCATTACATGGCTAAAATGATATTTTGAATAATCAAGTGACTGCTGATGATGCATTACCACTTTGCGTATATAACTAATGTGTATGTATGCATGATATGTGTGTTGCATACCAACAGTTCAAACAATATGCTTCACCTAGGACGTACTTCTGATAATATGTGTATGTATATTAACAGTTTAATAACATGCTATTACTAGCCAATAAACAAGTCTCGACAATTTCTAAATTTGCATTCAAACAAAACTTTATACAAAATAGATAAAATATTGGGTCCGTGCGCGCATGGACAACCTCTATTCATCTAAGAGATGGGAGTTTAAAAGTTCAATTGTTTTAAATATAATCCATATTTGCCTATACTTCTCTTATTAATGATTGTGAGTTGTTAATGCAACAAATGGGAACCCATAGATAATCCATATTAATGTTTCCAAAAGGAAGAAGGGGAAGCTGATGCATCAAATGGATTGAGAAAAAACTTTTGATCGAATTGAATGATCCTTTCTTTATTATACTTTACGATTCTCTAAATTTTCTCCAAAAATTATTAATTGTATAACTAACAGTAACATAGCTATCCATGTCAATGGTACCCAAACAAATTATTTTGCAGCATTAAGGGGTATTCATTAAGGATTAAAATTAATGGCTTAACTCTCCCCTTGCTTGATTCAAATTTCTTCATTTCATTGATGTTGTGTGTTTCTTTTTGCATTGGTGTTGAGCTCTTGTTTTTTGGTGAACAATTAGAAAGAAGTTTAACAACATGTACATGCTTGGTGACCACATTCATCTTTATCAACGATGGTGCCTGGCTCTTTGCTGAACCCCATAAACATTTACATTCTATATAAAACAATTTATTTATTTTTGTAGACTTCTCTCGGCAATAGTAATGAAGGAATATAATTGACATACTAATTCTTTATAAATCTACTTACTAATTACATCTTAAAATAGTTTGATCATATCACAATATGATTTTGATATATTTTTGAGAAAGAGTTTCTAAAACATGATTAGTATGACAATCGAGTATGTCATCAATGTTTAAGCAGTATGGTATCTAGTTATGCCATCAATATTTATGAAGTATGACTTTCCGAGTCATCAATGATCATATCACAAAGTTTTTAAGTATGAATTGAGCAAGAGTATAAGGGAACTAAGTATTCCCAAATGTATCAGTTTTTACATTGAATAAAAAGAAACTTTGATTTCTAAATGAGTTATGAGTTCAAAAGATATTTCAAGAGCAGTTACCTCTTTTAAGAGGGTAGTTTGAGAAATTATCTCAAACCAGAGGAAGAGTTAATGTTTTTAAATATATGAGCATGAGGTATATATATTATTGGGAGTAGTATTTAGCACCGATATGTGGATGAGTTCAGACAACTCAAAATCCTAATAAACCATGTATGCCAACATGGGTAAAGGATCATACTTTTTAGATGATTCTTTATTGCTTTTAAGCATAACTTAGTGGATCCACTTAGTTGAGGTGTTCTATACCCCGACAAGGTATAGGACAGTTTTGGCAGCGTGGGCGAGATGTTGTATCGTCACATAGCTCACAGTGATGGTTGTCGGTTAGAGAATCCCCCAATAGAGTTAAAGTGTATTTTTATATATCACTTATTGTGTTAAGTTTAGAGATGATAGAGTATTTTGTAAAGCTTTAAATGATTTAATTCCTTTATCTCTCTACAGTCAGCTTGAGTACATTGTTATCTATTGTTGTCCTTTCTTTCAGTTATTTGTTATTCAACTATATTACATAATCATACATTCAATGTACTGATGTCATTCGACCTGCATCTTTTAATGATGCAGATACAGGTTCTTAGGATCCTCAACAAGAGTCTGTTGAGATCATTTCATCGATCATCCACTCGTCAGCTTTTGAGTGAGACCTTCTTAATTTTGGAGGACTCCAATTTTATGAGTGATTAGTAGTATTTTGAGTAGTTGTGGGTCTTTTTCAACAATCATCTTTGTACAGTAGAGGGTTCATTGATAGACAATTTTAAAGAGTCTTTCAGTTTTCAGATATTTTATTTAAAACTTATGTTTCATACTCAGTATATTCAGCAAAGTTTTGAGATTCAATAAAGTGTTTTAAACATTTCTTTCAATTTGATGCTTATGTATGAGGGTCGAAAGAAATGTTTAAAAATAACTCTGTTTCAACTTGAATGTTTTCTCGGAGTACAACTATCTCAGCCTTTTTTCCATGATGTGCTTTGCCTAGCGTTTCTTCCTGTGCCATTTGCGCCGTTAAGGTCGGTATGTGTTAACTCTTCCCCATGCCCTGCACAGATTAGTTAACATGCGCTGAGAGAGAATGCATAGAGAGAGAAGGTTCAACTATTGATTTATTATTTAACAATATTGGGATCCAAAATATTCTACTACCATTTATGAAAAATTACCTATTATTCATGAGTTCATTCTTACCAAACAATATGATAATTGATTACTATAAATATACTCATGGTATCAATATTCTACGTACATCATATTTTCTTGAATTCTCAAAGTAGAAGTTTTGTCATGGAAAAACAGATCAAGATCACTAACATAGAAAGGATGCTGAAAACTCCCATTAAAAGATTGATCTAAGAGTGTATATTTTCATGGAAATAAATAGATAACATAAATAGGACCCCCAAAACAAAAAAAAACATAAAAAGATGACTCTTAGAATGATTAAGACAAACAATAACTTGACTTTTATTTCTTTACAAAAACAACTAGAGATTTGATGAAGTAACTTACAATAAAGTTGATAACTTGTTCGTTTAAAAGTAGAAATGAAAGAGCATTGGACGCAAAGGGAGAGTGAAGAAATTTGTATGTATAGGAAAATTCTCAAGATTATGGTAATACAGTATGCCTTGATGAGTAGGATCTGGGAGGATTACTATTTTTTGTCATGCCTCGAGCCTACACACTCACCGGGACTGGCGCTCAAGAACCATTGCTAGCCCCAAGTGAACCCTTGGTCTGGCTTTCTTACTCAGCGGAAGACTTTAAGCATTAAGAAAAGGATTCAAATGCTAAATAACTCAATTGTCTCAAATAAAACTCATAATGTTTTAAAAATAAACATTTAACTTAGCCAAAGTGGCAACCCAAATGTGAACATAAACCAATAACAAGATAATGACGAATAAACTAACATCTGACTGTCTATCTATGAAGCCTCTAAATAACTGAGATGAATGTCGAGACAAGACCCACTATATCCTAATGAACTAAAATGATAAAGTAATGAAAAGGGGATCTTCCGGAAGAAAGGAGGTTCACCAACTAGTCCGAAGATCAATTGGATCAACGATGCACTGGATGTTGATCCTGGTTACCTATGTCTGCATCACAAGAAGATGCAGGCCAAATGGCATTAGTACATTGAATGTATGAGTATGTATGGGGAATTCTAAAACAAGACATAAGCTTGAAAGGAGCTGAAGAACTTACCTGGCTCAACTCAACTTAACTGAACTCATTTCAATATAAAGCAGTATAAAACAAGTGCAATATAAAGAAAAGCTTTTTAAACATGGATGTCAACTCTGTGTATTTGGAAATACAATAATACTGTGTGTGTATGCAAAGATACAAATATAACTTTGAAATGTATATAAAAATACAAGTAAACTGTTTATATAAGAATAAATATACTTCTGTGGGAGTTTCTCTAACCGACGACCATCACGTAAGAGCCATTGTGATGACACAAAGTTTTGCCTCACACTGCCAGGGCCGTCCTATACCTTGCCGAGGGTATATAACATGAACTACTAAGTTGATCCACTAGTCTATACTTAAAATCACTAAGAAATCATCTAAAAAGTATGACCCTTCTCTACCCATGGTGGCTACATGGTTTATGGGGGCTGTGAGTTGTCTAAACTCCCTCATATCAGTGCTCAATACTCTCCCAAAATATGATACTAGATCTTATGTTTAAAAACATACTTCTTTCTGTGATTTGAGATAATTGCTCAAAAACATAGCTCAAAGGCCATCTTGGAAATGAAAGTTTCCTCTCTTTGCTTAATTGTGAAAGCATTTACTCTTTTCTAAAAACTAGCTCAAAGGCTCTTTGGAAATCAAGGTTTCTTTTTCTTGTTTAAATGTGAAAACGTTTTAACTCTTTGGGAATACATAGTCCCCATATACTTTTTAAGAATGAACTTCAATATTTACTCTTTACTCTTTACTCAACTTGAACTTTAAGTCTTAAAACAAAATTAAAATATTTAGAAAAGACTTTTGGAAAACTCTAAGAACTCTTCTTGACTTGACTCTTACTCCTATTGAGTTTGATCTTAACTTTCCTTGAATTGGATTATGGATTCAAGGTTCATGATCTCATGTTTATGATGATTTCATGATGTTTAGACGTACCTTAGAGTATAGAAATCGATTGGAAAACATAGGTATGTTGCTAAGGAACTAGTACGGAAACAAGGGGGAGGGGGCGGGGAAATGGGGTGAACTGGCATCCCTGGCGCTCTGAGAGGCGCGGGGCGCCAGAGCACAAATTTCAGAGAACTCTGGTTGGGGATATGAGAGGGGCGACGCCCCAGGGGCCACAGTACAGAGAGCCCTGTTTGGGGCTCTGAGAGGGGCGACGCCCTAGGGCCCTTCCCAGGTGCCTCCGACTTTTCTTCTTCGATTTTCAACTCTAAACCCCCTATTTCGACTTGGTTCCTTCCCCAAACACTTAAAATATCTATACCACCAATATATGAAAGATTCTAATCGAATTCACACCTAAAATCATGGATTCGGATCACACAACTCCTTAACAATTTCAACGAATAAAGAATTCAAAGGAACTTCAACAAACCCATCAAGAACTCAATTTCAAAGCTTTCAAGAACTTAAATTCGCTGAAATAAATAATGATTGGCACATGGGTGAACTAACCCAACGCTATGTGATCTGACATACCTCGTAGGTATCATCCCTTGATGAAATCCACAAGCTATTCTTGAAGATCTTGACGATTCTTGCTTCTTCTCCTCTTTTCTCCTCTTCTTTTCTCTTCTCTCAAACCCCAACTCTTTTTCCAGAAGCATAAACTGACTAAGATCAGTTTAGACCCCAACTAATTACCAAGAAAACGAAATAAAATAATTGGGTAAGGAAAAGACCATAATGCCCTTCTAAAATGCGGTTTAAACTTTCCTTATTTGAACAACCCAACTTCAAATGGGCATATCTCACTCATACGAACTCGGAATCGCCCAAACTTGGCGGCGTGCGAAAGATTATTCCAACATCTTTCCTAAAATATTTGTAAGCACACCTAAATCATCCTGAGCTAGGAGTTATAGTCATTTTAAGTTGACCAAAAACCCAAACTTAACTTATCCAATTTTCCAGATTTTTATTATTTCCAAAAATCACTCTTTCTAATTCTAGCTCTTCTAGTTACGTTACAATATCTCACCCTTGGGAAAAATCGTCCTCAAATGAAATTACTCTTAGTAGGCTAAGAGAGTAATATCAAACATGCAGTTTAAACACCCAATAAGGAAAACAAACACAACATGCTAACTTATAAATTAAAGAGTACTAAGAAGAGAATTAGTTCCTTAATTTGGAACTTCTCCAGACTCAAAGAGATGTGGATATCTCTTCTTTATATCCTCCTCAGCTTCCCAATTAGCTTCCTCAAGAAATTGGTTCCTCTAAAGGAATTTGACTGATGCTACTTCCTTAGTCCTCCACTTGAGAACTTGGCGATCTAGAATCTGGACCAGAATCTCTTCATAAGATAAACTATCATTGATCCCAATATCTTCAGTTGGTATGATCAATGAAGGATCGCCCATGCACTTCTTCAACATGGATATGTGAAATACCATATGAACCGCGGCTAACTCGTCTGGTAACTCCAACTCATAAGCTACATTACCTACCCTTTTTTTATATTGTCACACTCCGAGCCTACACCCTGGGTGGGACTGGCACTCGAGAACCATTGATGGTCCCAAGCGAACCCTTGGCCTGACTTACTTACTCAGTGGAAGACTTTACTCAAGATAGATATACTTTATAAGAATAACTAAACTACTCAATAAATAACTTAGAATGTAATAAATAACATTCACTGCCAAAGTGGCACCTCAAGTCTCAACTTAACTGAAAAGGGAAAGTAAAGACTCATGAACTAACATCAACTAACTCTGTCTATGAAGCCTCTAAATAACTGAACTAAAATATTGAAAG
>JAJOOO010002794.1:0-22564 GCA_029582685.1 Solanum piurae
AACATTCAAGAAACCCTAGGTCTAGTCATAATAAGGGAATCAAGAAACTGACTGAAAACTAGGGACCTAATGGGTGAAAGGAACCCACTAGTGAAATCCCACATACCTGGTGACGAATTCCACAGAGAAATTTTTCAATTTCAGGGCTGGAACTGATGGAACCTTGCTGCATTCTTGAACTAGGGTTCTTGACTTCTTTCTCCTCTTAGCGTTCTAATTTTTCTAAGTTTGATTAATAATTTGACTTAGGTAAGTTTTAGTTATGTTTCTAGGCTTAAACTGACTAAAACCTCATAATTTAGGGTCTAAACGATGTAATTTAGGGGTCCAACGCATAGGGAAAAGACCAAAATGACCCTTACTTAAAAGCTATCTGGACCAACTGACGGACCTGATCCACGGACTGTGTTCCACCCTACGGTCCATCCTGGTCAGCCGTTGTTCAGCTCGGAGGATGGGTTCTGCGGACCACGTTTCACGAACCTGGTCCACGGACCGTGGTTCAACCTACGGTCCGTAGGTCCTAGCCGCGGATCGGGGTTTTTTGGTTTTCTGCGGACCACGTTCGACGGACCTGGTCCACGGACCATGGTCCCACCTACAGTCAAGGTTTTCTGGGGTTTTTCTGTGGACCACGTTCCACGGACCTGGTCCACAGACCGTGGTCCAACCTACGATTCGTAGGTTACCTCTGTAGGTGTCACCTGCACTTCTGGAAATCTGCATTCTGGTCTATCTAGGATACGGGGTGTTACAAGTAGTACTATCTGTAGGAAACACAACCTGTTGTTTTACGTCGTACACCTATAGATAATGAAATTAAGTTTACTTTAGAGTGTAGTTTTTTGTAAAGTATGTTTGCCTTTTTTTGAATATTATATTATTACCAAGGAAGGTTCACAACTATATTCAGTACAATATATTATTTTGTACGTAATTGTGTTAATTTACCATCTTCAGTGAATTCTATTGCTTATACTTTGGAACATACTTTTTTTAAGCAATTACATATATGGTTGTTTTTTCATATTTTTTGTCTTAGATAACATATCCATATTCGGTTGGTAGTATGATAAATAATTGAGTTTGTAGTTGCACTATGTTTGGCATGTGCATAACTTAGTTGACGGTAGAATGTAAACATGCTTACCTTATTCTTCACTGTTGAAAACCTCTACTGTTATGGCATATGATTGAGGTCATGTGGTGGTACTTATTGTTGCATTTGTAGGAATGGTGATATTTGGATTGCGGCATTTTACTATTCCTTGATGACAACCTCCTTTATCTTTTGCTAGAATCAATGGATATTGTAGAGGATTATCACACCCATAATAATGTTTAACTCAATGTTTGTAACCCTGAATGTTCGTGTATAACAATATCTCTTTCAAATGTGATATTTGGATTGTTTCCGTCCATCCAAATCACCGCAACCTTATCCGCTAAGGGATTATTATTCACCCGTTGGTTTAAAGAAGAATTTGCAGCTATGCGTATTTCTAAGTTTTGAAAATTTGAATGGTGTTTTAGTTGCGTAAAGAATTGTGCATATGGATTTTGGTCTATTACTTTTTTTATTTTTCCCATGGCTTCCTATGATAAGTTTGCATCTTGTAGTATTGATATTTTCTTGACCACTTCATGATCTTGTAGAAGTATAGCTAAAATTAATATGGACTATAATCCTTCGGGATCAATGATGGTAAATCGTGATATATTTTTCCCTACGCTTTAAAGTTGTAAACTCCTTTCCTTGAAGATGCTAGTCCTTTTTCGAGATGATGTAAAATCAAAAATGCTATTATACGCTCTTATATGTTTCCAAAATAACTTGACATATTTAGACTCATCTATAAATAATTTGTGTAACTCCTCTTCAACTTCGTTGGTTGCCAACTTAATATATCCATTTGCGCAACAAAATGTTGGTGGCTCTTATTCAATCCTCATGGCATGACAATAGATGCAATCCAGTTGTTCTTGCAGCTTATGAGTAGATGTTGTTCATAAGTTCACATTCGTTTCCCCTACATTCACAGTTCAATATAGAATTTGTTTAGCATAGCGTAATTCCTTGGTGACTCCATTTAAAAGCGTGTTACTTTGAGAGTAATATATTTTAGTTAATTTACCTAAAACTTCATGTATTCAACTTTTTTTTGGATTCTTTAACTTTGGTTCTTTAACATGTCCACTAGCTTAGTTAATGCAACATATTTTTGCACCCTTCACAATGCCGTTTCTACATCCGTCAGTATTTTGCGTTTGTGTCCTATTGAATTGTGATATGAGCATGTTACTATTGTGTCATTACTAATTGGTCTAACTTTCATTAGTAACGGGTCACTTTTAAGCTTGTAAATCTGACATGTTGTTTGAACCTATTGATTAGATTGACATTCCATGTTCGATAATCCTCTCTTAGAGCGAATGATCAACTGTTTGAATATTGTGAGTTTGGCAATGCAACAGTTGTTACTATTATCTACGCAAATAGTCAAGTAGCAAGTAAAGCATGAAAGTGATAAATTCAATCTTAAAATGGTATCACATATTTCAGTTATTTTACACTGTATGAAATAGTCGAAAGCACATTTCATCATATCACAAGCTTCTTACTTAGCAGGGATGTACGTGTGCGTGCAACAAATAGTGGTTATTTTAATTTCTAAGATTTATGATGCGCAATTTTAAGTTCAGATCTCCAAGTTGGTAAAACAATGTCTAATAATTTATTCAAGTCCCCCCTTATCCACAATCAGTCATAGCAATGGTTGCTTATTTTGGTGTACATCTTCTTCTTCTATATTTTTCGTAGTATTTACTTGTTTTATTTCCATATTTGTAGTGATTTTTCCGCCGGTGTGAATCCCTTAAGCGTGTGTAGAGTCCTTTGCAATCAATATTTTTGTTTACCATAGGGCAACAAGTAGTAGTAATGTTCAGTAGCTTGCTCGCAAACATAAGGATTATTATTCAAGTACACATTTATTATGGCTGGGGGTTTAGGAGATAGACTATCTGTCATGACCAAAAGTACACCCTAGGTATAACTTGGCGTATAGAACCCCAAGAGGCCCTACATTAGCCACTTAGCATACATAAAACAAGTAATAGAAATAAGGATTTCAAATGAAATCATCTTATATCATAAAAGAGTTTGAAAAAGTGGAAGTCTAACATAAGTTTCAATAAGCCATCTACTACATCAAAGGAATCGATTGGGATGTAACTTATACACCACGTACAACGTCTCAAAACTAAAATGACAGAAGGCTATAAAAGTGTCTCGACCCTCGGATCATGAGGACTTACCAATCTTCAAATGCCAAATGAATCAACTAGCCACAAGTGTCAGAGGTAGGAGCGTCAGACCCTACATTATTGAAAAAATGTACACACAAGTATGCATTAGTACATGGAATGTACTAAGTATGGGGAAATATGCATAAAATAGACATGGTGACGTAAATAACTTAAACATGTAATGCATGACCAATATTTGAACATTTAAAAGCTCAAAGAGGTAGTTGCATGTAAATCATGAAGTATGGTCAATACATTAAAATAAGATACATAAGAAAAACTATGAAGAAACATAGTCATTTTGTGGGATATTAGATTTAACATACAATAAGAAATATATCATGAAATCTGGTATATCCCTTATACAGAATGAAGAAGAATCTACTTTCCAAGGTAGAGTCCGTACAAATCATCTTTTGCTAAAGTGGATTCACTAGCTAGGTCATTTAAGACAGTCCTACGGGGACACATAGTTTGGGACTAGAGGTTGCTGCTAGACACTACCCTATTTGAGCCTCTACCTCAAAGCCCTCTTGGTGCCAAGTCTAAATCCCAATGGAATAGATGAAATTCAATTATCAATATAACATAGGAAAGACAATGATCACATCTTTAATATAAAAACATAGAATAGCTCCTTAAATTGCAATTCAACATAAGTGAGAAAACATTTCACCGATGAAAATCCATATGTGAGAAATGCCTTTCACAAATCATGATCATATTCATATGTGAGAAAATCTTTCACAGTAACATTCATAATTTCATCTAAAAGCACCCTATCATCGTATAAGACATGCATAATTCTTCAAAACTCATATTTCATGGGTTCATAAGTTCATCATACGTCCATAGTTGAAAATCATAAATTAGGCATGGAAACTAAATATCATTTATTTAAATTAAATCATGCGTTATAAAACTAAATCAACAATAATAAATCATAATGGAATGAAACCCCTAAAGATTGAATTGAAACCCTAACTTGATCGATTGAAATTGTATTGAGAAATTGGAAACCTTGGGGACCCTTGGAGGAATGGATTCCATGGGTGAATACCAACACATATTGATACTAAAATCCCAAGGTGAATGGTGAATTGGAGACTTAGATTGAACCCTAGCTCCTATTCTTGTTCCTTAGGTTGAGAGGGAAATTTGGGAGTGAATTTGGTTGGATTTTGGGGAAAATTGGAGAATGAATCTAAAATGGGTAATTTGGGACTTAAAGGCTTTATATAGGGCTTAGTGTAGAAGACAAAACGACATAGTATTGATTTAAAACAATTAAGAAAATACCCAAAAGCCCTTTAAAAATTAAATGCCAGATTTACAGTTCCAACCTACGAACCATAGAATTTTCTACGCTCCATACTGGTCAGCCATAGACCAAGTACTGGACCATGAAATAACTTTACTTTTGATGGGACCCTTCTACGGTGCGTAGACCCTAATTGTAGGACTCAAATTTTGGCCTTAAAATTTCACCGAGTCATGAACCTACCTACGTGACCTATCTACGACTCATAGATCACTTGACTGATGGTATTGGTGAATCGTAAAAAAGGTAGTGGGACTTGATTTTTAGAAAAAATATTTTCCTTCTTTCTACTGTTGCCATCTACGGTCGGTAGAAACTTTCACGATAAGTATATGGGGACCCATAAAACCAGACTGAAGCCCAAATAAGTCCTTTCTTCCCTTTCAAAAATCTGAGGTGTTACAATATCTCCTCCTTGGAAACATTCGTTCTCGAATGGAACTCAAGGCAACATGAGGAGGGTCAGGGAAGAGATCTTACAACCCAACAAGAAAGCAAGTTCATCAAAATGCACATAACCAAGGATGAATATCAACTCCAGGCTAAAACATATTCAAAACATCATTTCATAAGGCATACATGCAAATCATACTCAAATGCACGTAATAATGAAGTAATCAATCAAGCTATAACACCCTAGATTTGAGAAGGGCATAATAATAAGTTTTTAGAGGCTTTTGGGTCCATCCGACGGAGGCAAGCCGTGGCACATGTACTGGGCCATGAACCGTGGGTCTGGTTCGTGATTGGTCACCCAAAATATTCAGGGGACCATGAACCATGGCCGGAACAACGGACTGTCGTGTGGTCCACGGTTCGTGGTTTGTGGGTCCATGGATCATGACCCCTAAATCCAGATTCTGATGCCAAACGACAGACCGATAGAATGGGCTGTCGGTCATACCACGGTCCATCGGTCAAGGTCCATGGGTCGTAGGTCGATAATTAATATTAAGGGCAGTTGGGTCATTTCCTAATTAGTTTAACCTAATACTATGTCATTTTACCCTTCACTAAGACCCCTATATAAGTATTTTAACCCCCAAATTCCCTAATTAAAATCATTCTCTCAAATTTCTAAAAGAAGAACAAGTCTACTCTCCAAATATTTCTCTCTCTAGAAAGCTTGAAGAAGAAGGATTCAACCTAGGGTTTCAAGTCAAGTCTCCATTCCTCTATTGAAGATAAGCAATTGGCTTTGAGGTATGATAGTTTTCATCCATAGAGTTCCCAAATCCTTCTATTTTCAAAGTTAGAATTCCCCAATTGAGTTAGGGTTTTCTTCAATTTGCATGGGTTCTCTTGATTTTTGATTTAAATGATTGAATTATGACCTCTTATGCATGAATTGATGAAATACTATAATTTTATGATGATTCCCATATGAACCCATGAAACCCCCATGTTTTTCAAGTTATGATTATATGATGTGGGTTTTGATTATGAGAGAGAAGTTTAAGAAATCAAGCATGTTCTTATGAAATTCATGTAATTGTTTTAAGGATGATTTGAGAGTGAAGTATCAATGATGATTTTGTTGTTGTGTTGTTGAAAGGATTTTCACATATACTAATGAAAGCATGATTGTGAAAGGTTTTCTCACATAGTAAGGATTCTAAGTTTGAAAGGTTTTCTGACCTAATTGAATCTAAAATAAAGAGCTATCCTAATGAAACCTAGTTTGGATTGGTTATTGAATGATACATTTCCATGGATTACTTATAACTTAGCTTGGATTGGCAAGATGACGTTCCCTTCCATGGATAATAAGAACAAGTAAGAAATGACTATTCTGTGGGATTTATGCTTAGCACTGAGAGAATATTGAGATGGAGGCTCTCCCGTAAGTAGATGCCGAATTTCTAGTAGAAATCTCCTTATCACTTACCTATGGGCCCCCATATGATGATTTCCTAGATAAACATTAGCTAATGGATCCACTTAAGCTAGAAGTTCATGGTCCTTACCTTGACAAATAGGACAACCCATTTCGGTGTGGGAGACACCGGGGGATCATGTTATAGCTTACATGGTCTCTATGTCGGTTAAGGCTACTTCCCACAATAATAATGAACTAAAGTTACTTCAAGAAGTATATCATACGTGTTCAAAGGTTTTAAACATGTTAGCTTGCATTGACCATGTTTTATGACTTATGTTTTCTAACTCTTTTTATATCATGTTTTAGCTTGGTCAATTGCATGTCATGAAATGTCCTATTTTAGAATAATTTTTTTATGCATGGCTATCATACTTGGTACATTATTTTGTACTAACGCATACTCTTGCCTATATTTCCCCAAATGTAGGGTTCGACAATTAGGGTTTTCAGTTTCGTGGTTAGTGGTTGATTGCAAGATTTCTGAGATTGGTGAGTACTCATGCTTCGAGGACATACTTTCATTGTTCTTTGGTTCTTTAATATTTTTAGTTTTGGACATGATGTATGGGCTAGGACCAATTTTATTCTATTATACTAGATGGCTTATCAACTTCTCTAAGATTGATCTTCGGTCGGGTTATCACCAATTAAGGGTGAAAGACGATGATATTCCGAAGACGTCTTTTCGAACTCGGTATGTTTATTATGTGTTTTTGGTAATGTCGTTTGGGTAGACTAATGCTCCGTTGGAATTTATGGATTTGATTAACAGGGTGTTTAGAAAATACCTTGACATATTTGTGATTGTGTTGATTGATGATATATTGATCTATTCGAGAAGTGAGGATGGGCATATTGATTATTTGAGGATTGTGTTGTAAATTCTCAAGGACCAACAACTCTTTGCCAAGTTTAGCAAATGCGAGTTTTAGCTAAGATCTGTAGCTTTTCTTGGTCATATTGTTTCAAGTAAGGGTATTGAGGTAGATCCTAAAAAGATGGATGCGGTCAAGAGTTGGCCTAGACCTCTATCCATATAAGATATTAGGAGTTTCTTGGGTTTAGCTGGTTACTACATAAGGTTTGTTAAGGGGTTTTCTTCGATTGCCTCTCCATTGACGGCTTTGACTCAAAAGAAGGCTAAGTTCATATGGTCCGAAGCATATGAGAAGAGCTCTTAGGAATTGGATAGACTGACTTCCGCTCCAGTGTTAACCTTACCGAAAGGGACCGATGGTTTTGTTGTTTATTGTGACGCCTCGAGAATAAGGCTAGGATGTGTGCTTACGAAAATTGGGAAGGTTATAGCCTATGCCTCAAGTAAACTTAAGATTCATGAGAAGAATTATCCTTCCCGTGACCTTGAACTAGCGGCGATTGTTTTTGCCTTAAAGATTTAAAGGCACTATTTGTATGGTGTGCATGTAGATGTGTTTACCGACCACAAGAGTTTGCAATATGTGTTTAATCAGAAGGATCAAAATCTTCGCCAAAGAAGGTGGCTTGAGTTATTGAAAGATTATGATATAAGTGTTCTATATAACACCGGTAAAGCTAATGTGGTGGCGGATGCTCTTAGTCTATTATCTATGGGTAATGTTACTCAAATTGTAAGGGTTAATAAGGAGTTAATTCGAGATGTTCATAGATTGTCCCGATTGGGTGTTCAGTTAGTGGACTCTACCAAGGGTGGTGTTATGGTTCACAATGGGTCAGAATCATATTTTGTGGCGGATGTGAAAGTCAAGCAAGGTCTTGATCCAATTTTGGTTGAGTTGAAAGAAACGTACTTAAAAAATCTGTAGAGACTCTCTCCCAAGGGGGAGATGGTGTACTTGGATATCAGGGTCATTTGTGTGTTCCTAATGTCAGTGACTTGAGGGAACAAATCTTGTCAGAAGCCCATAGTTCTCGGTATTCCATTCACCCGAAAGCCACCAAGATGTACCGTGACTTGCAGGAAGTCTATTGGTGGAATGAGATGAAGAAGGATATTGCGGAATTTGTGACTAAGTGTCCTAATTGGAAACAAGTGGAAGTTGAGCATCATAAATCAAGAGGTTTGTCCCAAGACATTAGCATTCCTACTTGGAAGTGGGAAGATTTGAATATGGACTTCATTGCTGGTTTGCCTCACACCCGATGACAACATGACTCGATTTGGGTTATAGTAGATCAGATGACAAAATCGGCTCATTTTATTCCTGCCAAGATTTTCTATTCAGCGAATGATTATGCTAAGTTTTACTTGAGAGAAATGGTAGGGTTGCATGGAGAGTCTTTGTCCATTATTTCTGATCGTGGTACCCAATTCACTTCTCAGGTTTGGAAGTCTTTCCAAAAGGATCTTGGTACTCGTGTTAAGCTTAGTACGACCTTTTATCCCCAAACTGATGGGTAAGCGGAGCATACTATTTAAACTTTGGAAGACATGTTGAGAGCTTGTGTGATTGATTTTAAGGGTAATGGGGATGACCATTTTCCATTAATTGAGTTTGCTTATAACAATAGCTATCACTCGAGTATTGGTATGGCTCCATTTGAGGCAATGTATGGTAGGAGGTGTAGATCTCCTATAGGTTGGTTTGAGGTGGGTGAGGTGGCCCTAATAGGTCCGGAGTTGGTACATGAGGCTATAGAGAAGGTACGACTTATTAGAGAAAGGTTGAAAATGACTCAAAGTCGACAAAAGTCATATGCCGATGTTAGAAGGAGAGATCTTGAGTTTGATGTTCATGATTGGATTTACTTGAAAATTTCACCCATGAAGGGTATAATGAGGTTTGGTCAGAAAGGGAAGCTTAGTCCCCGTTATGTAGGCCCATGCCAGATTTAGAGGCATGTTGATAAGGTTTCTTATGAACTAGATTTGCCTAATGTGCCGCCATCGGTGCATCTTCCATGTTTCTATGTGAAGAAATGTGTTGGTGATCTGATATCCATAGTTCCTTTAAAAGGTTTGGGAATTAAGAAGAATCTTTCTTATGAAATAGTTCCGGTTGTGATTATAGACCGGCAAGTCAAGAAGTTGAGAAATAAAGAAGTTGATTCCGTGAAAGTGTTGGGGAGGAATCAGTTAGTTGAGGGTGCTACTTGGGAGGCGGAGGCTGATATGATGTCCCGATATCCTTATCTTTTTCCTTCTACTCCTACTCTAGCTTGAAGTAAAGAGTTCCTCATGGTTTACTCTTTGTTTTGGAGTCATGTGTCTTAGATATTCCCATGATTTCTTCAATTATGCATGCTCATGAAAAAGTTTAAGTTTTGAGAAAATAAGTTTATTTGATTGATAACTACATGTTTATGTGCATTGAGTATGAGTTGCATATAGACTTCATGATATGTTGATTTGAACATGCTTTAGCTTGGAGTTGATGTTTCCTCCTCGGATATGTGCATTTATGAGATTGCATTCAAGTTGGGCTGTTAGGTTTAGTTCCTATCTTCCTTATGATGTTTTAAATATGTCCTAGCTTGGAGTTGATATTCCTCCTTGGTTGTGTGCATTTTGACGAAGTTGCATGCATGATGGGTTGCTAGTTTAGAGTCATTTTCTCTTATGACGTCTTGAATCTCATTCGAGGATGAATGATCCCAAGGGGGAGATAATGTAACACCCCAGATTCGAGAAGGGCAAAATAGTAAGTTATCAGAGGCTTTGGTGCCATCCGACGGAGGCCAGCAAAGGCATGTGGAGTAAGCCACAGACCGTGGGTCTGGTCCGTGGATTGGCCACCCAAAATGTTTAGGGGACCAAAAACCACGGCCGGACCAATGGACTGTCGTGTGGTCTACGGTTCGTGGTTTGTGGGTCCGTGGATCATGACCACTAAATCTAGCTTCTGACGCCAGACGATGGACCGACAAGACAGGCAGTCGGTCAAACCATGGTCTGTCGGTCAAGGTCCGTGGGTCGTGGGTTGACAGTTATTCTTAGGAGCAGTTAGGTCTTTTCCTAATTAGTCTAGACGAATACTATGTCGTTTTACCTTTCACTAAGATCCCTATATAAGTATTTTAACCCCCAAATTCCGAAATTGAAATCATTCTCTCAAATTTCTAAAAGAAGAACAAGTCTCCTATCCAAATATTTCTCTTTCTAGAAAGTTTGAAGAAGAAGGATTCAACCTAAGGTTTCAAGTCAAGTCTCCATTCCTCTATTGAAGATAAGCAATTGGCTTTGAGGTATGATAGTTTTCATCCATGGATTCCTTCCATTCATGGAGTTCCCTAATCCTTCTATTTTCAAAGTTAGAATTCCCCAATTGAGTTAGGGTTTTCTTCAATTTCCATGGGTTCTCTTGATTATTTATTTAAATGATTGAATTATGATCTCTTATGCATGAATTGATGAAATACTATGATTTTATGATGATTCCCCTATGAACCTATGAAACCTCTATGTTTTCTACGTTATGATCATATGATGTGGGTTTTGATTATGAGAGAGAAGTTTATGAAATCAAGCATGTTCTAATGAAATTCATGTAATTGGTTTAAGGATGCTTTAAGAGTGAAGAATCAATGATGATGTTGTTGTTGTGTTGTTGAAAGGATTTTCTCATATACACATGAAAGCATGATTGTGAAAGGTTTTCTCACATAGTAAGGATTCTAAGGTTGAAAGGTTTTCTCACCTAATTGAATCTAAGATAAAGAGCTATCCTAATGAAACCTAGCTTGGATTGGTTATTTAATGATACCTTTACATGGATGACTTATGATCTAGCTTGGATTGGAAAGATGACGTGCCCTTCCATGGATAATAAGAACAAGTAAGAAATGACTATTCCATGGGATTTATGCTTAGCACCAAAAGGATATTGAGATGGAGGCTCTCCCATTTGTAGAGGCTGGGTTTATAGTAGCAATCTCCTTATCCCTTGCCTATGTGACCCCATAGGATGATTGTCTAGATAGACATTAGCTACTGGGTCCACTTAAGCTAGAAGTTCATGATCCTTACCTTGGCAAGTAGGACAACCCTTTTCAGTGTGGGAGACACCGGGGGATCATGTTATAGCTCACATGGTCTCTTTGTCGGTTAAGGATACTTCCCACAATAATAATGAACTAAGGTTACTTCATGAATTATCTCATATGTGTTCAAAAGTTTTAAAGATGTTAGCTTGCATTCACTATGTTTTATGACTTATGTTTTCTAACTCTTTTTACATCATGTTTTAGCTTGGTCAATTGCATGTCATGAAATGTCCTATTTTAGCATAAATGTTTTATGCATGGATATCATACTTGGTACATTGTTTTGTACTAACGCATACTCTTGCCTACATTTTCCCAAATGTAGGGTTCGAAAGTCAGGGTTCCCAGTTTTGTGTCTAGTGGTTGATTGCGAGATTTTCGAGCTTGATGAGTCCTCATGCTTCGAGGATGGACTTTCGTTGTTCTTAGTTTCTTTTTTATTTTTAGTTATGGATATGATGTATGGGCTAGGCCTAATTTCATTCTATTGTACTAGATGGTTAATGCGTTAAGTGTTTTAGACTTCCGCTTTACTTTTATAAAACTTTTGGACTTGAGATGTTGTCTTTACCTCTTTTGTTCTATTCTTATGTTATGAATGCTAAATGGCTTGTATGGGGCTTCTCGGGGTCCTATACGTCATGTTACATCTAGGGTGTACCCCTGGGTCATGACACAAGCTAACTTATTTACTCAAAAAGAACATTTTCATAAGCATGCATGCATGATGAAACATGAGAATGACTAAGACATAAGGCTGAACCACGAGTACTTAAATACCTCAAGCTAGAATAGGATCGAAGGGAGAGATATGGGGATAACGGGACATCATATCAGCCTTGGCCTCCCAAGTAGCAGCCTTCACCCTTTGATTCCTCCAAAAAACTTTTACGGATGCAACTTCCTTATTCCTCATCGCCTTAACATGCTGGTCCTAAATCTCAACCGGAACTTCTTCATAAGAAAGGCTCTCTTTTATACCAAAACCCTCCAATGGTACAATAGATGTTGGATCACCAACACATTTCTTCAACAAAGAGACATGGAAAACTAGATGTACTGATGCCAAATCATTAGACAAATCAAGTTCATAAACAACTTTTAAAATACGCCTCAAAATTTGATATGGGACCACATAACGGGGACTAAGATTCCCCTTCTTTCCAAGTCTCATTACACCCTTCATGGGTGAAATTTTCAAGTAAACCCAATCATTAACCTCAAATTGTAGATCCCTTCTTCTAACATCAGCATAAGACGTTTGTCGACTTTGAGACATTTTTAATCTGTCTCTAATAAGCCAAACTTTCTCCATAGCCTCATGTACCAACTCGGGACTTATCAAAGCAATCTCAGAAACTTCAAACCAGTCTATGGAGATCTACACCTCCTACCATAAAGAACCTCAAATGAAGCCATGCCAATGCTTGAATGATGACTGTTATTATAAGCAAACTCAATCAAAATGATCATCCCAATTACCCTTGAAGTCAATCACATAAGCTCTCAACATATCTTCCAAAGTTTGGATAGTACGCTCCGCTTGACCATCAGTTTCAGGATGAAAGGCCGTACTAAACTTGACATGAGTACCAAGCCCTTTTTGGAAAGACTTCTAAAATTGAGAAGTAAATTGGGTACCACGATTAGAGATAATGGATAGGGGAATTCCATGCTACCTAACAATCTTTCTTAGATACAACTTAGCATAGTATGTTACCGAATAAGAAACCTTGACGGGAATGAAATGATCCGACTTCGTCATATGATCTACAATAACCCAACTCAAGTTTTCTCGCCAAGTGTGGGGTAAACCAACAATAAAGTCCATATTCAAATATTCCCACTTCCAAGTAGGAATACTAATATCTTGGGACAAATGACTTTAGATGCTCAACTTTCACTTGTTGACAATTAGGATACTTAGCCATAAATTCTGGAATATCCTTCTTCATCCCATTCAACCAATAGACCTCCCGCAAGTCACGGTACATCTTGGTGGCTCCCGAGTGAATGGAATATCGAGAACTATGGGTTTCTAATAAGATTTGCTCTCTCAAAACATCTAACATTAGAAACACACAAATAACTTTGATATCGAAGCGCACCATCTCCTCTTTGGGAGAAAGCCTTAACAAACTTTTTAAGCATCATTTCCTTTAAATTAACCAAACTCTGATCAAGACTTTGCTTGGATTTCACATCCGACACAAAGGATGATTCTGAACCATTATGAACAATAACACCACCTTCATTAGGATCAACCAACCGACACCCAATCAGGCCAATCTATGAACATCACGAACCAACTCCTTTTTATCTTCCTTAAAATGAGCATCACTACCCATTGATAGTCGAATAAGAGCATCCGCCGCCACATTTGCCTTTTCGGGGTGATAGAGATCACTCATGTCGTAATTCTTTTGCAACTCAAACCACCTCTTTTGGAAAATACTTAGATCCTTATGCTTGAACACATATTGCAAACTTTTGTGGTCCATTAACATGGACACCATACAAATAATGCCTCAAAATCTTTACAGTAAAAACAACTGTCGCTATCTCCAAATCATAGGTCGGATAGTTCTTTTGATGAATTTTGAGTTGTCTTGAAGCATAAGCAATAAGCTTCCCATTTTGCATTAGAAAACACCCTAATCCAATCCTTGAAACATCACAATAAACAACAAACTCATCGGATCCTTCCGGTAAAGTCAACACTGGAGTGGAGGTAAGTCTATCTTTTAATTCTTAGAAAATCTTCTCATACACTTCCCACCATAAGAACTTAGCTTTCTTTTAGGTCAATGCAGTCAATGGAGAAGAAATCAAAGAAAAGCCTTCCACAAACATTCTATAATAACCAGCCAAACCCAAGAAACTTTGAATATCCAAAGAGGTTAGAGTTCTAGGCCAACTCTTAACCGCATCCGTCTTCTTAGGATATACCTCAATACCCTTACTGGAAACGATGTGACCAAGAAAAGTCACAGATCTCAACCAAAACTCACATTTACAAAACTTTGCGAAGATTATTGGTCCTTGAGAACTTACAACACAATCCTCAAATGATTGGCGTGTTCATCCTCACTCCTTGAGTAAATCATGATGTCATCGAGAAACACAATCACAAACATATCAAGGTATTGTCTAAACACTCTATTCATCAAGTCTATAAATACAGTCGGAGCATTAGTCAAACCAAACGATATTACCAAAAACTCATAATGACCATAGCAAATTTGAAAAACCGTATTTGGAATGTCATCTTTCTTCACCCTCAATTGGTGATAACCAGATCGAAGGTTTATCTTAGAGAAGTAACTCGCTCCTTGGAGTTGATCAAACGAACCATCAATACTTGGATGAACATACTTATTCTTATTGGCAACCCTGTTCAATTACCAGTAGGCAATGCACATACAAAGTGAACCATCTTTCTTAAGGACAAACAAACAGGAGCACACCATGGAGAGATACTAAGTTGGATGAAACCCTTATCCAACAAGTCTTTCAATTGCTCTTTTAATTCCTTAAGTTCTGCCAAAGACACGGTAATGAGGAATATTGATAGGTTGCGTATTTGGAAGAAGGTCAATACCGAAGTTTATTTCCCCTTTGGGAGGAGCATCGGGTAGATTATCGGGAAATACTTTTGGAAACTCATTTACAATGGGGACCGACTCAAAGATGGGGATTTTGGAATCTGTATCACTAACCTATACAGTATGATACATGCAACCCTTAGAGATCATTTTTCTATCTTTAAGACAATAAACAAATTGACCCATTGGCATATAATTTCCCTCTTTCCACTCTAGGACGGGCTCATTTGGAAATTGAAACTTGACCACTCGGTTCTACAATTAACAGTAGAATAAAAAGAATGGAGTCAATTCTTAGCAAGAATAACATTGAAATCTAACATATCAAGCTCTACTAAATCAACATGAGTGATTCTATGGGATAAGAAGATGGGACAATTTCCATAGACTCTTTTAGCCACAATAGATTCACCGATAGGAGTGGAGACAGAAAAAAGGTCTAACAACACATCCGGAGAAACATCAAACCTCATAGACACATATGGCATCACAAAATACAATGTAGCACCAGGATCAAGAAAAACATAAACATCAAGATAAAAGACTTTCAACATACCAGTAACAACATCGGGAGAAACCTCTTTATCATGTCGAGTTTGAAGTGCATAGGACCGGTTTTGCTTTGGAGCACTTGAACCCGAACCACTAGGAAGAGCTTGCCGACCATCCTTTCCCTTATCAATTCTAGATAGAAAATCTCTCAAGCACTGACCACTTTCACCACAACCAAATCAATTATCCATACCCATCAAACATTTTTTTGGATGACTCTTGCCACACTTCTGGCATGCGAGAACTGAAGAAACATTACCACCACCATCTCCTCCTTGAGGATTAGGATTAGATAGCCTTTATTTGTTGAACATAGGAGACAGAGCATTGGAGGAACCTTGACCTGAAAGCCTTTGTTGGAACCTAGAACTACTATGTCCATCAGACCTTGAATATGAAAAGTCACCAACACCGGTCTTTGCCCTTTTTCCCTCCCTAGACATTTTCTTAAGCTTTTCCTATTAAATTTGTTGAGTATGAATCATTATACAAGAATTGTCCATTTCCTTAATGAGAGCACGACGGTACAACATTCCATAATCACCATTTCAGACACTCCCGAAACAAACTTGCTCATCTTTACCCTACGATCGGCAACCATGGTAAGAGCATATCTAGTTAATTGTGTGAACTTCAAGGCATACTCATTCACACTACTATTTCCTGGACGAAGGTTGATGAATTCAAGTACCTTTGCCTCCCTCATCTCAAGGGGAAAGAACCTATCAAGGGAAGCCACCTTAAACTTTTCCCAATCAAGAGGACCCACATCAACGAACCTCTCTTCCTTCCATTGGTTGAACGAAACTTGAGCAACACCCTTAAGTTGATAAGCGGCAAACTCCGCCTTTGCCACTAGTTTCACTCCCATGATTATCAAAACATTATCCACTTTATCAATGAAATCTTGAGAAACTTCCTCAACCTTGGAATCATGAAACTCTCGAGGATTCATTCTAGCTAAAATACTTCACTCTAGTTACCAGTGTACCCACATTTGGGTTCACGGGGACCACAACCTTCAAATTGGCTTAAGCCAACACTTGTAAAGTAGCTCAAAACTCCGTATTAGTCACTTGTTCAGCTAAAGGGTCGGCCGAAACTTGAGGAGATTTTTGAGGAGCTTGAGAAGATTCTTGTTCCACATTCTCATTCGCATTCCTCCTAATGTATGCTTTTTGAGGGGAAATATCCTGAAAAGGATCGGATAATGATTAAGAGAGAGACATATAGAGTTACACTCTATCGCATGACTTTAGAATAATGAAAGATGTGGAATTTCCTAAAAATATTATAGATTCCTATTCATAAATGTGGCGTTCTTCACACTCATGAACATGACTCTACTCAACGTGGCTTATGAGACATCGTAGGACCTTTCTAAACCTTGTGCTCTGAATACCAAGTTTGTCACGACCCAAAGTATAGCCTAGGTATAACATGCCATATAGTACCTCGAGAGACCCTACACAAGCCACTTAGCATACATCATACAAGATAATAAAAATAAACAATTCAAGTCATAGTCTTTTATTATAAAAATGTTTGACAAAGCGGTAGTCTATATAAGTTTCAATAAACCATCTAAACATTTAAAATAAATTGATTGGGACATAACCCATACATCACATAAAAATTCTGGAAATGGAAGAAAGGAAAGCAATAATAGTGTCATATTCCTCGAAACACGAGGACTCACCAACTCATGATCTTTGAATCGTCAATGAGATCAACTAGACACAATAGTGAGAGGTAGGAGTATCAGACCATACATTAATGTAACAATATAGGCACAAGTATGCATTTAGTACATGGAATGTACTAAGTATGGGGCAATATGCATAAAATATAGCTTAAACATGTAATGCATGACCAATATTTGAACATTAAAAAGCTTAGAGAGGTAGTTACATGTAAATCATGAAATATGGTCAATACTTTAAAATAAGAGGCATAAGAAAATCTTTGAAGAAACATAGTCATTTTGTGGGACATTAGCTTTAACCGACAATAAGACCATGAGAGATATATCATATAATCTATTATATCCTTCATACCAAAAGATGGGGAATCTACTTGGCAAGGTAGAATCCGTACATATCATCTTTTGCTAAAGTGGATCCACTAGCTTGGTCATTTGAGACAATTCTATGGGGGCACGTAGTTTTGGACTATAGGTTGTTACTAGAGACTATCCTATTTGAGCCTCCACCTCAAAGCCCTATCGGTGCTAAATATAAATACCAAAGGAATAGATAAAATTTAAATATCAATATAACATAGGAAAGACAATGATCAATACCAATCCACATCTTTAAACATAGAATAAATCCTTAAATTGCAATTCAACATAAGTAAGAAAACCTTTCACCAATGAGAATCCATATGTGAGAAATACCTTTCACAAATCATGATCATATTCGCATTTGAGAAAACCTTTCACAATGGAATTAATACTTTCATCTAAAAGCACTCTATCATCATAAATATTATTTTCATAAGACATGCATAATTCTTAAAAATTCATAGTTCATGGGTTCATAAGTTCATCATAGGTTCATAGTTGAAAATCATAAATTAGGCATGGGTCAACATAATTTCAACCAAATATCATGTGTTAACATTAAATCATGTATTAGAAGACTAAATCAATAATTATTAATCACAATTGAATGAAACACCTAAAGATTGAATTGGAACCCTAACTTGATCAATTGAAATTGAATTGAGAAATTGGAAACCTTGGGACCCCATGGAAGAATGGATTCCATGGGTGAATACTCACATACCTTGCTACTAAAATCCCAAGGTGAATTGTGAATTGGAGACTTGGATTAAACCGTAGATTTTTTTCTTCTTCCTTGAGTTGAGAGGGAAATTTAGGGAGTGAATTTGGTTGGATTTTGGGGAAAATAGGAGAATGAATTGAAAATGGGTAATTTGGGACTTAAAGGCGTTATATATGTCTTAGGGTAGAAGAATAAACGACCTAGTATTGATTTAAAATAATTAGGAAAAGACACAAAAGCCCCTTGAAAATTAACTGCCAGACTCGATCCATGGTTCCGACCAACATATCGTAGAACTTTCTTCGGTTCATACGTGTCTGCTGTAGACCAAGTACTAGGACCATGAAATCACTTTACTTTTGAAGGGACCATTCTACGGTCCTAGGACTTCCTAGGGTCCGTAGACCCTAACTGTATGACTCAAATTTTGGCCTTACAATTTCACAAAGTCATAGACCTTCCTACGAGACATATCTACAACTTATAGATCACTTGACGGATCGTACTAGTGAACCTTAAAAGAGGTACTAGACTTGATTTTAGAAAAAATATTTTCCCTCTTTCTACAGTTTCCATCTAACACCAGTAGAAGCTTCCACGGTCCATAGATGGGACCCGTAGAACCAGACTGCAACCCAAAAAAAGTCCTTTCTTCCATTTCAAAAATTCGAGGTGTTACAATATCTAACTCTTGGGAACATTCATCCTCAAATGGAATTCAAGGAAACATAATGAGGGTAGGGGAAGAGATCTAACAGCCCAACAAGAATGCAACTTCATGAAAATGCACATAACCAAGGAGGAATATCAACTCCAGGCTAAAACATAATCGAAACATAATTTCATTAGGCATACATGAAAATCATACTCAAATGCATATAATCATGAAGTAATCAATCAAGCTAACTCATTTTTCTCTAAAATCAAATTTTTATGAGCATGCATGCCTGAGGAAACATGAGAATGATGAAGATATAAGAATGAACCATGAGGAATTGAATACCTCAAGATAGAATATGATCGAAGGAAAAAATATAGGGATAACGGGACATTATATCGACCTCGACCTCCCAAGTAGCACCCTCCACCCTTTGATTCCTCCACAACAATTTTACGGATGCAACTTCCTTATTCCTCAATGCCTTAACTTGCCGGTCCAAAATCTCAAAAGGAATTTCTTCATAAGAAAGACTCTCCTTTATACAAAGACCCTCCAAAGGTACAATAGATGTCACATCACCAAGACATTTATACTACAAAGAAACATGGAAAACCGGATGCACCGATGCCAAATCATTAGGTAAATCAAGTTCATAAGCAACTTTACCAATACGCCTCTGATATGGGCATCCATAATAGAATTAAGCTTCCCCTTCTTTCCAAATATCATTACACCCTTCATGGGTGAAAGTTTCAAGTAGACCAAATCATTAACCTCAAATTCTAGACATTTTCTTCTAACTCGGCATAGGACTTTTGTTGTCTTTGAGCCATTTTCAATCTTTCTCTTATAAATTAAACTTTCTCCATAGCCCCATGTACCAACTCGAGACCTATCAATGCAAACTCACCAACTTCGAACCACCCTATAGGAGTTCTACAACTCCTACCATAAAGAGACTCAAATTGAGCCATACCAATGCTTGAATAATAGCTATTATTATAAGCAAACTAAATCAAAGGCAAATGATCATCCCAATTACCCTTAAAGTCAATCACACAAGGTGTCGAGATATCTTCCAAACTTTGGATAGTACGCTCCTATAACACCTCGAAAATTCTATGACTTAAGTTAGAGCCTCACCTTGCAAATAATGACTTAAAAATAGTTAAAATGATGTTTCTAAACTTAAATTAATGTAATTTACTTGGTTTGGAAGAGTAAAAGTCTAAACGTCAAGAAACGACCAAGACGTACGGAAACTAGAGAAGAATGTGTTCTAGTGTTTCCTTTGGTTTTGGGCAGGTTTGGGAGTGTCGTATGATGGTATAATCTTGTAAAAAGGTTCAAATTTGGTAAATATATGTTTATGGGGTCAAAACATTTAAATACGACACCCCGAGGCCACCCTAAGGGTCCCCGAGGAGGACCCCAACCTTGGCCAAGCAAGCTGCCAAGGCAGCTTGCAAATTGCACTTGCAGGGAATAGGTGCGTGTCGCGCACTAGCTCCTCCAAGGAGCAAAAGTTTAGTTTGCGACGCGGTCATATGCGGACTCTACTATTTCGAAATTTAATTCCAAATATCTTCAGGGAACAACTCTGCGTCGCAGACTTGTTGCACGGCGAAAATGCAGAAATCGATTTTTACTTCATTAAAGAGTCCAACTAAGTGAGGGGTATTTAGGGTACTTTAGGGGACGTGTATATAATGATTTTAAGTCAATTTACCTCACTTTTATCACTCAAACACAAAACCTCAAAGATCTAAACCTAAAGTTCTTCCTTCTCTCTACTCTATCTCTTCTCAAGAACTCCATTGAAGAAGATTGGAGCTTCAAGAAGAAGACCAACTCTCCAAGGTTTAATTCGGATTTTCGTGGTTAATTTGTCAATAAGGTATGGTTGCTTATCACTCTTGGGATTCCTTTCCCCAAGAGGCCCTTCAAGATGAATTTCAAAATCTCCAATTTCTAGGTTTCAATCCAAAAACGTGGGTCTTCTTTCTAAAGTGAAATCGACATTATAAACTGACTTTTATTGATGTTATATGAACAATTATGGATGAATTTATGTTGTATTGGTGGTTACTTGAAGAATTCCCCGTGAGACCCATGTTTCTCCTTCTTTTCCTAATTCTAACAATAGTTTGTGTTGGATATTGATTGAAGGCTATGAATTGAATGTGATGTTATGTAATTCATATTTTTATGATGATTCTACCCTAGTTTATGTATAATTTTTATGAATTAGGGTTGAGTCTTTGAATGAAGCCTTGAAGGCTATGAAGGGAATATGTCAATTGCTTATATTGATGTTGAGTATGTTATTACTTCATGGATTACCTTGTATTATGTATTGGTTATGAATTGTTTGATAATTGAAGTATGAATGTCCCATGACGGGCAAGAAGGTAAGAAGGTTGGTTCTTCTTTGAACTGAAGTATGAAAGGTGAATTACTTAGATTGTAATGATGCTATACCTAATGTGTTGTTGTGGTGTTGATGACCTAGTTTCCTCATCCTTAACCTTCTACACTTGAATTAGCTATGAAGTATGTATGTACGTTGTGGTATGATTTCTATGTGATTGAAAGGTAGTTCTCATGATTATAATGTAATGTAAAGTGAAAGGTTTATTCACTTGCTAAGTGTTTCTAAAGTGAAAGGATTGTTACTCACTTATGAACACATATGAGCTATTATGGTAAGATGTCTACATAAGAGTCTAGTACAGGCTAATAAGAACTTATGTGATGACTAAAGATGATTACAAAAAGGAATTAGATGCTTAGCACTGAAAGGGCACGTAAATGAGATTGGTGTCTCACGTTTAGTAAGTCCGGCTTCCCGCATGGGTTTTCTCACGTTTAGCAAGTTCGTATTACCCACGGTATGTGTTGTCTTATGAGATGGAAACCCCCACGTTTAGTAAGTTAGGGTTTCTAGAAGCAATATCCTTGACCCTTATCTATGTGCCCACATATGACTCTAGCTTAGTGGATCCACCTAGATAACTATGTACGAATGGTTACACCTTAGGCAAGTGTTAACCCTCTCTTTTTGGTGTGGGAGTAGAACACCGTATTTCATGTAGCTCTCATGGTCTATGTAGGTTATTGCAATATTTCCCTAATGTAAAAGTAAATGAACGTATGAAAGGTGTGAACTCTTACTAGGGCTTTCTTAAGGGTTTCTACATAGTGTAAGGGAGGGTATGGGACTTCTCTTGCACATTGCACTTGTGGGATCCTAAGAGATGGTTGTAGTAGTGTTCTCTTATCATTATGATGATTATGACTTATGTATGTTCAAGCTATGTTATGTATGATCATTATGAATATGGTAAGTTATGATGAACTATGATCTTATGAATGTATGCATGAAGTAGGTTGCTTAATGTGATACTTGGCTTTGAATAGGGTTATGGGGTTCTATTCTTTGCATTGCACTAGTATTGCTTG
>JAJOOO010002796.1:0-24231 GCA_029582685.1 Solanum piurae
AGCACAGACACACAGAAAACCAAGGGGAACTTTCTCCAATCTATTCATCTAGTGCACATCCTTATCTAATGAAAGGTATAATTTTATGATTTATTTTTCTGAGAATCGTATAATATTATATATCTATTTTTCTGAGAATTGTATAATTTTATATTTTACTTCTTATTGAATGACATCGATGTCTAATTGAAAGGAAGGAATTTACAGAACACTTAAAATAAGCCAGTAATGTCCCCCATCACACCACACTAATTATCCTTCTTTTAATTTGCACAATAGATGCTTTTTTGTTAGGGTTGGAAGAGAAGAAGTCACATATAGTGATCAGGAAGTTACGGAACTTGACAATAGGAAAGAAAGTTTTCGTATATCAAACAGAGAAAAAAAAGATACAAACCTGGGTGACATAGTTCCCATACTGATCTTGAGCAAGAGGATAAGCAGATTCCAAGATTTCATGCACTATACTCTGACTTTGAGAGTTTTCTGAACAATGTTCCAATACTCTCTTTGGAAAATTCATATGAAATGAGATGGGAGTCAGTTGAAATATAAATAAAACAACTATATCTCATGGTACAACATAGTTTAATAGTACCTGGATTACACGACAACCATAAGGATGAGTAGACAATATAGCTACTTGGCCTTGGAATGAGGAGATAATGAAGTTAATTTTTTCAGTAGGTATGCACTCAATGCATTTTTGGATTACATGGTTCCCATTTTGATCTCGTACGCACTTCATTACATGCCCATTGAGTTCATGGACAAGTTCTGTTTTCTGATCAAGATCGATAACTTCCAGGGCCTAGAAAGAACATCAACAGCAAGACAATGACATCTTTATTTGTACAACTTACTGAATTGCTTGGATGAAAACGGAAAAAAGAAAACTACTGTACTAGAGTACACAAAATTAGCATAATAAATGTGCGCTATGCAATATGATAATAACTGTATGGCCTCAAAGTGTGCTTAGCACAGTCGTCGACCATGGTTTATAACCTATAGAAGGGACCTTACAATCTGCTTTCAGCTCTACCCTTTAAGAGATCCAATTAGTTAGCAATATTAGTAGGCACTTGGACACTCTTTGAGAAATTGACAAAAAAGTGTTGTTGAAGTTGAAAGACATTTGTGGAAGTTGCAGGTGTCTATGGACGTGAACTTGATTTGAAAAAAGAAGTTGAAGATTTGTACGCGCAAACCAATATTTCACTTAAAGGTCTAATACTAAATTCCCGTATTTGCAACTACTTATTATGCCCAATTTAGAGAGCCAAGAATTGGTTGGAGAAGCCCATCAATCGAAATATGGATCATCAAAACCCTAATGAAGTGAAAATGGTAAAAATGCTAAACATTAACAATTTAAATCTTTACCACTATTGATAATGATGATATTTCTTAGAGAGCAATGAGCATGTATATCAAGAAATTCTTTAAAATTGATCAGCTATTCACCATGTCAAATCAAGGATCCTATATCGAGAAACTCTTTAAATTTCAGCCGCTACTTCAACACTTAAAAGAAATGGAGGAGGAGGGGGAATTTTTCAATAAATTCTCTTAAAAGTATATTAGCAACCAAAAATCCTTGTTTCGTACAGTTATGCAAGCATGACCTGATCCAAGAGAAGGATTGAGCAACACTGACATGTACATGGGGAAAATGTTGCTGACTGTGAGGATACGTAAATGTGACTCCGACTCTTCAAAATCAAGGGGCATGGCTTGAAAGGCCATTGTTTTTTTGTAAGACAATGATATTATTTATTGGTGAAGTCCCCATATACAAGTTGTTCGTCATGCAAGAATAACAACTTCCATATGAATCCAATCATAAAAATATATTTGTATACTTGAACTAAGATATACCTTTTGAATAACACGACAGCCATACATTTGCAAACTTAAAGGCAGCATCTGCCCTGCTAATTGACATGCCAGCATCTTTCTTTGCTCACGACTTCCATGCTCAAAGAACTGGACACATAATTCAGATATGCAAAACATGCTGGAAGGTTAAAGGCTCAAGGGTTTAAAAAACTGAAAATGTCCAGAGAGACGTGAAAATACAGAAAACCACAATGTTTACCTTTTGAATGACATAGTTCCCAAAAACATCTGTTATTAGCTTTGAAGCATGGGGAAGAATTTCTTTGAAAACAGATGCCTTCTCTTCAATGCTACAATTTTCCAATTTCTGCTGTATAAACCGACTTCCATGCTGATCAACACTGAGGTTAAAGAAATAGAAACAAAAATGAAGGATTTGACTGATAGAACAAGTACAATCAAAAATCAAATAGAAAGAATTACAAAAGATAAAAAGAAAGTAACTCCAGAAATAGACATTAATTCTAATAAAACAAATAATATTAAAAAACTCGAATCGCCAATTTTTTTTTTCCAAATATTAAAAAGCAGAAATACTCTAGTAATATGGAAATTCCATTAAATTAACTTCACATCTTTGGGATTATACAGAGAGTTTACTGCAGAAGATACACAGTTGGTACATATATACTACCTGAATTCAACAACACGACCTGCAATATCAGAGAGGTCAATTCTTCGAGCATTGCTTTGTTTCAGTTCTTCGAGAAATGAATGTCTTTTAGAGTCATTCAAGCTACCAGAACCCCTTTGTGCAGTCCATCCAGAATACAATCCATTATTTCTACCTGAACCAGGGGCAGGTTTAATTTCATTCCTTCTTCCAACAGGGGATCCTGGCAGTACAGGACTACCAAGAGGTGAGGCTGGAAACTGTTGCGTGAATCCCAGGCTCGATGGACTCCCAAAATAATTATTACCAGGAATTATCATTTTTCCAGGACTTGGTAAGTTCAGACTTCCAATTGGTGGACGAAGAAAATTCTGTTCAGCAATATAAGAAGGCAGATTTGGCTCGTTCTGTGAGGCATAAGCATCAACTTCAAGCCCAAACACACCAGGCGAAGGAAACCGCATATACTGACTAGGAGAAGTGTGTGAATCATCAACAGGATGAGGATGATGAAAGTACTGCATATGAAAAGGATCTGGGAAAGAAGGATGCATCATTAATCCATGATGCCCATAAAACTTGGAAAAATGATGCAGATCACCAACTTGTGGAATGTTTTCCCTTGGTGCAACACTTTGACCACTGATGCTTCGTCCAGAATCAGCATTAATATGCATAGACGGATATCCAGCTAAAAATGGAGAAAGAGAAGGCGAACTCAAAGCATATCCCCCTATATTGTATTGAGGGGCGTATCCACCAGATGGACTCAAGTTAGAATAGTACGGATTACCAGAAGCCATATAGGCTGCAGCTGTTGCATATAGAGGAGGTGTGAGGCCAGAGCCTTGAGGAGCTGCTTGTACTTCAACTGAAGAGAACCAGCTATGACCATAACCTTTTGCTAGGCTACTCTGTAGTGTATTTGCTTGAACTTGTGGGCCATTAACTTGGTAAGTCGTGCTTCGCTGGGAGTGGTACTGCTGCTGTTGTTGCTGTTCTACTGCAATCCTGCTGTGAAAATACTGTTCATCCTTGTTTTTACTAGCCTCTGGAGCCTGAACGTTCTTTGAAATACCTGATGCTATCTCATCACCGACTAAGAGTTCATTCACCAGATGTGCATCATTACCTGGTAATTCACCCTTCTGAGGGGAATGAGACTTCCCAAGACTGTCAACACAAGATTCTTTTTCAAGTGTAATGGCCAAAGGCTGATCAGAGGCAGTGATATCATGGTCACCTGAGACATCCGCACAAGCATCTGCATCGTGTTTATTTGAAATATCAAGGGAGAGACAGTCCAATGTAAGAGATTGAATATCAGAATCAGTTGGTTCCTCCGCAGCAACATGACCAGAGGACCGAGATTGATTGTAAACTGGTGATGGAGTGCGAGGGAAGTCCTCCTGTGATCAAATTTAGTCAACAGTATAAGCAGGCAGCATGGAACATGAAAAAGATAGCACTCCAGAAATCTAAATGATACTATCTTCTCATTCATTAGCACAATGTACCACATGCATGCTTCAGATAATTAAGCAGAACTTCTTAGATGTTGAAAAGTTGGGCACATGCAAAGAGAAACTAAAAAAAAGGAAATATTACACAGAATGGAAGAAATATTCTTGAACTTCAATACCTGTATTAGGTCAACCAAACTTTTATGTTGACCTGCAAAGGAGGCCAAGTGCTGTCCTGAAGCACAACTTTGGGGCAGATCATCTGAAGCACTCTGTGGTAAATTTTCATCTTCCGGCTCCTCATCATGAGTTGAGAGAGAACTTCTAGTCACATGCAAGGATCCATCTTTACTATTCTCAGAAGAGTTTAACTGGCAGCTATCACCCAGATCTGCAAAATGGTGTGCCAGGTGTCTGTTCTCCCTAGAAATAATAGGAGGAGGAAGCCTAGGATTCAAGTTGACATTAGAGTTGTAGTATGCAAAATACGAGGGATCAGCACGCATCGGCTCTTCAGACTGCCAGTTCTGCATGGCATTGTCTAAGCTTGCCAAACTCAACTTCCGGCCGGAGCTTTGATCATAGACAAGGTTACCGTAGGCTGAAAATGAGCCCTCCATACTTGGAGGCGCACTACCACTACGATTTGGAACCTTATTTCTATTATGCCCATGAATCTTATGACCTTTAAGAAGCAATCCCAGTTCATCAGCTGCCACTTCATTCATAGGTGATGCGAAGGTGACCGTGTCCTTGGTAGAAACCCACTTTTCTTTTCTACTGTCTTGGAGTATTCTCATAGGGCTCTCAGTTGCCATGTTGCTCAAGAGTAAGCAAGCATATTTTAACTACAAGAGTTTTCAAATCAACTAAGCCAAAGGTGGAGACATTTCAATCGAAGCTTTTCATCAACATCACATCAAGAGATTCTAGAAACAAAAGATACTAAGCTGTGGTGACTACATATAATCTGGGGCAACTGCAATGGAAGATTCAGATCATAACAACAAGGAACAGAAAATGTTTTTTGTCAAATAAAAAGAAGAGGAAACAATTCATGATGCAGTGAGACTTGTTGTAAATAGGGATGAGCAGAAATATTTATTTAGCTACCATAACATTTACTTGCTAGAGGCCCAATCAAATTATTTGTCATGTAGTCACAATCAACCCCATGACCAAAGGGGACAATGATTGAAGATTAAATTGAGTATTCTATGTCCAGCAGTTAAGCGTGATTATATAAATGAAAAAATGAATAACTGGTCAAGAGTGGTCAGCAAAGAAGTAATAGGTTAAACAACCCTAGTTTAGATTTGAAATTCAGAAAAACAAAACTTTTAATGATTCAAAGAAGCTGAATGGTTTGATTGTCCAAATAGAAGTTTTAATTTTTGTATGATAGGGTGTATAAATAGGAAAAAATAGTAGGAAAAAGTGCAGGATTCGGAATTCCTGCTTGTAAAACGGGTTGTATGTAGTAATGGCCATGTGAAATTTGTTATCAGAATCGGAGTGGTGATCAACACAGAGGGATGCACTGAAAAGGGACCAGGGTCATCAGAAGAGAAATGGAGTAATTAAAATTGACAACAGCTAAAGCAAAAACCTTTTTTTGGTAAGAAGAGAGAAGAAGAAGAGAGTCACAGTGTAACATAAGAACCCTAGTACAACAGCAGATGAAAAGGAAAGGAAAGTGATTACTTACCTGCTCTAATGATAAGGAGAGAGAGAGAGAGAGAGAGAGAGAGAGTCTCCTACATAACTCCCCGATGGTGTGGTGATCAATTCCTAAACGCAGCGCAGAGCTATCCTGCATATATATATATATATATATATATAGATAGAGAGAGAGAGAGAGAGAGAGAGAGAGAGGAGGAGCAGAAGAAAAGAAGAAGAAGAAAAGAAGAAGAGAGAGTTTTCTTGTTTGTTTTAAACTACTCCTACTCTACTACTTACTATATTTATTTATTGGAAGATTATTACAAATGTCGCTCCTTAAACCCCACCACGGGGTTTGAAATATTCATCTATTTTATCCTCTTTCTTTATTCTATGTATATATGTACCAATTTGTCCAAAAACAAACTAAAATAACCCGCCCTCTCCTCCTCTCTTACTATTACTACTAGACTAGAATGGTGTTAGATTATTTTTTTCTTTAATTCAACTTGACCTAATACAAAAGGATAAATTATGATCAAATTTAATACTTTCTTTTCAAATTGTAGAAATATCAATATACTCTTAACATTATTAATTTATATATATACGATATAACAGTACACACCTATGGATATGACATATGAGAAATATAAAATAAAGGTAATAAATTTAATCACATATTATTATTTAGCATAAATATTTTAACAGAAACACATGTTCATTGTATGACTTACAAGAAATAATAGAATTTTAACCGTATTTTTTTTCCACAGATAGATCTCTAAATCCAAATTCTGATGATTAGTAAGTGAGGTAGATGATTCGGTTAACTACTTGCAATAAAATATACAAGTGACGTAGTATTATGTTTGACTTATAGTCTTTTAACCTTGTAGTTAATTGTTGGACGTGCAACAACAACATAGAGTACCAGTTTATTAATGTTATATATAAGATTTACTAACTTCTCTTTCTGAATGCTAACTACAATTAATGTGCATTTGAGAGGTTGAAACTAAGGGCATTCATTTCAAACATTAGTCTTTACAATTCATAACCTTGTCCGTCATGTTCCTTTATATGTCTTGCAAAATTACATTATTCTTATAAAAAGGAGGAAAACACACACTTGAACTTGTTTATATTAGTAATTCTATGTTAGTAGCCCAACCAAGCAGATGGTACTTGTTGAAACTTTTGCTTGGCACATGCCAATAGATCACAGTACTCCACATGATTCAAGCAGTCGCGGAAGTCTGTGAAAAGCCTTTCAAACACTCTCCATTGGACTTTATAAGACCTTGAATATGGGAAAGGTAAGATCACCTGCAAAATACATTGATATGTTACTAAAGAAAACATGAAAACTACTGTCTGAAGATAATTGAATCAAAACACTTGAGAATAAGGTCGAAATCTTTCACGTGCCATTCCCTTGTTTTATGTCCTTACCCTCCTCCATCTTTTTTTTGCCGGATAGCCTCTTACAACCAAGCCCTTACCACATAACAAATATAAACTAGCAGATTTAAAAAACTATCACAACAGTTTGATTTAATAACTATGGCATGTAGTAATTAAATGATGCCCATCATAACAAGGCCATCAATACAGGAAAGACACAGTAATAGGCACAACAAGGAATAGAAGGCTCTCCAATTTTGCTTACATCTCCTTCTGATGCAAGACGCTTTAGCACATTAAATGTTTGTTCATTCTCCTCCAAATTGTCAACCACAGCCAGCCAGATTATTGAAGCAAGCTCATGAGCCATGTCCCTCGACTTACCACAGGCAATAAACTGATCTGGAGAAGAACGAAGATAGAACAAGATTATAGGGTTGAAGAGGAAAAGTTAAATAATAGGTTACTATCACGGTGCTATTAGTGCAGAGACCATAGGGCCGACTCAACAACATTGGGGGACTAAAGCGAAACTTAAGAGAGGGGCCCTAATATTTTATTTTTTTCATCATATATACTTTAATTTAAAATTACTTTTCAAGCTATTTTAGATGCGAAATCATCAGGTACTGTTTTATAATCAATTTATTTTAATAATTCCTTTACAAATGATAATATAGCTAATTCATTCGATCTCTCTTAAGACATTGCTGATCTTAAAGAAGATTTAATCAATTTTAATTTCAAAAAAACTTCTTTCAGCTGAGGCGGTTACAAGAACTGTTAATATTATTCTATAAGCAATATGTCTATTTGGAAAGAATCAAGTCTTTTTATTTGATTTAGTATTTCTATTAGATCATTATCTTCTACTTGTATTATTTCTCTTAACACTTTTAGTTCAAAAAACAAATCTAAACCATCAATATCAGAATAACTACTACGTGTTAAAGAAAGTTCAAGGTTAAGACAATATCTTTTAGATTCTCATCATCTAGAGATCTCAATATTTTACCACTAAATAAGAAATTAAAAATATTTTCATATGTTTTTCAATTGGTTCAAATCTATTTTGAAGTGAAAAAATAGTTTGATCTACTCTATATATATAAAACAATCAACTCTAAAAGATTCTTCAAGGGACTTTGTTATTTCGCTATCCATATTTTCATCAAATTGTTTCTTACGAAATTCAGATTTATTTTCATCTCATATGTAATTTCCTTAGTAGAAATCATAACACTCATCATATAATTTTTATTAAAAATAACATATATAAGTAATTATTTTTTTAAAATGGGGGCCCCAAAATATATGGGGCCCCAAGCGATGGCCTTAGTGGCCTAGGGGTTAAGACGCCCCTGATGGGACCATATTGATACCTAAATTTTTAGGTGTGCATCTACACAGAAAAAGAGTGATCAAACCTTATAAAATCAAACATGCTCTTCTGGGTCTATACACGTACATATTTAAATAAATGTCAACATTCCAAATATTCCTCAAGGATTGTGATAACAAAGCCACATCATTAGCTTTTTAAGCCCTAAGGTTGTGAACTGATACCAGATCTCACTGACAAGTCTCATGTATGTTGCAGAGCAGAACTACATTTTTTAAAAGCAAAACACTAGCCAGTAGTTTCATCAATTATCACAATGTAGTTTTAAACCTGGGGTTAAGGAAGGGAGAGGGAATGGGTAATAAGCATACAGTTTTAGACTTTTAGCAACCATATAGAGGTTAGGACAGTTCTACAGAAGATTTTTTAAAAAAGGTAAAGGTATACAGAGGAAGAGGAGGTCTATTTACTAGTTAACCTCTCCAGAGACGATAAAACAAGAATATGGTAGAGTGACCTCTTTTTGCCGCATTGTCATCTGAAGTTATTGAGAAATGGCCTCTATTATGGCATGATCTCTAGTCTCTCATTGTGTCTCTTTTCTTTCTCAAAGGTACATTATTTAATTCCCCACTTTTCCTTCACAAGCCACAACTTCATTATCGGGCAAGTCATAGTGATCTACAAGGCACCCGTAAGCCGGTATTCTATGTATAGCAGCATCAATCAGTTAAAACCATAATGTTTCAAGTAAGTAGCTCCTCCTGGGCTCTGTGTACATAGTTTCTTCCAGTCTCACTAGTTCCACAAGAATCTAGCACAATCATATATTTTTTTCCCACAAGAATCTAGCACAACATATTGTTCTTCCAATTATCCCTTCTCTGCCTTCTATCTTTCAGTATTCATTTCTGGAAGGGTCTTGTGGAACAGACTGAATGGTTGTAGTGGATCCTCCAAATTCCAAATGTAGCATATTATACATTTGTTTGGTGTTTGTCAGGAGCTTATGTAAAAATTTTCATGGTTTTTAGTTCTACATACCCATCTTAGAGAGGACATCCAATGTTGTATCTCTTTCCCACCTCCCCACTCTTAAAAAGAGAAAATGAAGTCAAATGATATCAAGGAAAATATAAAATCTCGCATTAGAAAGTTTCGAGCTCAACAAAAAGCGGCTTTAAACCTCTACCAGCAGGGTCATTAATGGTTGGGCAGGTTTCCATGTCAAAACTCAAGGAAATCCAAAGAAACTTACCAAGACACACTTTAAGACCAACCATCTGAAGTTGCTATGCCTATGCAACAATAAGCAAAAAGTTAGTTGAGGTTACAAAGTCACTTAACCGTATACTATACAAACTATACAAACTACAAAGGGAAAGGCATCAATACAGAGTCACATCAGCTGTGTGTAAGGAACGGAGTCTTAAACTATGGACCAAGACTACAGTAAGGAACATAGAAAGTAGTTGCTTCAGCTTCAGCCACTCGAATTTTCGTTATTCCTTTTTACTTCTCATCAAACAAATGGCATCTTCTTCTGAGAAGTCTAGTTACTCTTAGCATGGATTCCACTTCATAGGTACCGTTCACCTCACATGAAGGCTCGCTCAGAACACATACCAAGTTTTTATTAGAAAGGAACAAAACAAAGAGGAATGCTCCACTCCCTAAGAGAAGGATCTACTTGAGTCTTGATTAGACTATAACAAGATTTCCTGCAATTATCAGCTAAGGGCTCCACTCGCTATTATATACAGAATCAAATAGCAGAGTAAATGCAGCTAGTTGGATCTTGCAACATTCTGTAAGTAACAAACACCCTAGTCCTCATGGTGGTAAACGCAACAGCCTCTCACCAAAGGAAATAGGAATCTTTTGTATCTTCATTCTCCAATTACCTTTGCCCACCCTTTAGAATTAGTGGTGTAACCCACCATGTTTCAGAAACAATTTATTTTGTACTTCAAAATTTTGATTGATATATTAACCTTTTATTGAGTCATGAAAAGTGAAAACCTGGAAAATTATACCTAGTAGGGTTAGTACATAGTCCTGCCTGTTTGAACTAAAGACATTGGTGTATCTTGAAGGCTAACTCTTGTTGCTTTTATTCTTTAGCACAATGGTTCTTCATGTTTCCGTTGCCAGAAAAAGATTACGCTGATTTTCTACCTAGTTCATCTTACCAAATATAACATTTTTGGCAATTACGTGTCATGTTATGAATGAGAAATAAAACAACCGTGAACATTAATTTGTACATGTAAGTGCTAAGAAAGGCAGGCCAAGTTTGTCCTACTGATCACATCTGAAGTATCTATTGGGATTTGTTATTATATAAGAAACAACAAGAGAAAAGAGGAATAGCAGAAAGGCACCTATGATGGTTCCATGAAGTACTCCAGACAAAGGGGGCATTTTTGAAATTTCAAGCTGCTCTTTGAGAAATAAATAAACGTGACCAACAATCTCGTCATCCAAATTTTCACCAAGTGAAAAGATGTGTTTGCTGACATACAATGCAGTATATCTCCTGAAAATGTCATTCGTAAGTCAAAGTTTGATTTAACTAATTAACCTCTAAATTTTATTTACTTGAGAGTTCAGTGCAGACTGCAGAGGTGTAGGTTTGAAGCTTAAATTGATAAGTAACTGGTTTCTTCTATATTGTGTTTTGGATATACATATAAAGGCAAAAAATATTGTAAAAGAGGTACCTTTTGGTCAAGCCTTGAGGAATAGGGCCTGGCCATGTGTTTCTGTTAAGGTGGGGAGGAGCAGCGAGAGGAAAAGTGGTGAGAAGAGCAGCATTCCAGAGCAAGTCTTGGCGAAAGAGATGAGCCCATTGCTTGTTAACACAAGAGAGAGTTCCCCAGTCAGAGATAGGGAGGCGAATGAAAATTTCAATAAGGAGATGATCTGGAAGCTTGGCAAAAGCAGAAGAGAGAGGGAGATGGTTGTTCTTCTCTTGGTTTGACATGACATGGGAGGTGAATTTGATTGATAGCTAATCAAACAATGGATGGATGGTGGTTTGTAGCGTGAACAAGCAACATACCCTCGATATACCTTTCATTTTCGCTTTTTAACTTCTTACTGCCCTTTTCACTCTATCGATATTTCTACTTTATAATAAAATAGTATTTACCGGAATCAATCGACTTTACATTTGGAAAGCTATATTTTCATTCATCTTAAATAGTAAACGCCATATTTAGGGCGATTTAGATTTTATATATGTAGGTTTTGTTTGTTGGATTAGCTCAATTTTATTTATAGTAATATAGAGTCCCGGCCCAGGGTCAACTATACTACTCAGTCATATATCTAGCTATTCTTGAATATCAATACAATTCATAGTCATATCTCTCAATTAGATTGCCTCCTCGTTTCATTTTAGGACGCTGAAACAGATCGAGTACCTACCGGCCACAAAATGCAGTTACGATATTGTATGCTTTCCTATAATAGAATGGACGTTTAGCCTTGTATAGACAGAAGAATTGGTTGTTGAAACGTACAGATAGATACATAGATGACCGTTTGGTTTACCTACACAATTCAGAGAGCTCCATCTCTTTAAATGTTAACATCATCTATCTTACTCAAGGGGATGGGGGAAGGAAGCTAGATAACTCAGAATGGTCAGCGGTTATGCAAGTCCGTCGTCGTCACCCCCAACTCCCCGATCCCCACTTCCAGTGAGTGTCGGGCCTGCACATCACCATTACTATTTCTCTTCATCTCCTTCCCCACCATTCTCACCACCCTCTTCCCCTCATCCAGACATCCTCGTGACCCCATTTTCACTACATCACCAACTCCAACTCCAACCTCATAATCATTATCATAGATGCTCCTCCTGCCTTTTACAATTGTAAGCAACCTCCTCTTACTTCTTTTTCCCCACATTTACCATGTACTTTCCTTTAAAACCTAAAATTATTGTTTTTGCCTGCTCTGTCCCACACGCAGGTTGAGATGGTTCCTTCACAGATGCTGCACTTCTTTTTCAACCAGAAAAAGACTGACTACATGAGAGACCCTGCAGGAGTCAACGGACCCATGATCCTCAGTATATGCATTTTGCGAAACACCCTATGTTACTCTTTCATTTGGATAACTTCTTATAGTCTCAAATTGAGACACCAACTAGAGCATATAAAAGAAACTGTAAAAAAAAGATGTGGAATAGCAAACAAATGCTGATGGCATCATCTTCTGAATTACATTTAGTACTGAATAATGTACAAGGCACGTAATTTTACAATCTTCTTTTAACAAATGTAATGTTCCAACAAAAATTTCCTGCAAGAATCTGGCCTTTGCATACTTTTTTCAAGATCAAACAAAGTTAGGAAATGCTGAGGTTTGGTATACATATCCTCTTCCTTCTAATCTTAGACACTTCACTGTTGGCCTTGTGGTCTTTGTTGCTGAAAGGAAGGGTGGGTCTGAGGTGCGTTCTGAAGAGGCATCATACCCTGCTGCAGATTCTGTGTATTTTGCGACATGTTTCCAAATGTGCCATGCTGCTGCTGTTGTTGGATTGACATCATACCAGGATTGTTTCCTCCCATATTGAACACTGCAGAGAAAGCACCATCTCTGTTTAGGAACACATGTTTTGCAACTAGAAACAAGGCGCACTTTTATTTGGCTTACGATATTCTCTCTTCGGGCTAAGAAATGAAGAAAAATCCTTATGGACAGAACTATATAAAATATAAGTAGAGGGAGGTGCTTTTACTTTGATCACTCAGATTTGCAGCAGCAAGATTCCGAGTTCCACCAGACATTCCAAACTGAAAGCAGTCATATGAGGCCATAAAACAATTGGCAACATAATATAAATGAAACGTGCAAAATTAGGTTATTCCCATGCAAATGACTTTTCAAAAAAACAGAATTTTCATATTTGACGTAAAAATGTCCTTGAACATGTGGACATACACGCTTAAACATAATTAGTAAACTTCAAGAAATGTAAGTTGAACCAAATTCCTTGGTTGCTAATTATGTTTAAGCGTGTATGTCCACATGTTCAAGGACCACATGTAAGTTGTGTCCACATGTTCAAGGACCACATGTAAGTTGTGTCCGCATGTTCACACATATAGCTATAGCCTCCCATCAATTTAAACCAAATTCACAGTCAATACAGATCTCAAAACAGAAAATATTTTATGTGTATAATGCCAATAAAATAGAAAATTTCAATCAACTGTCAAACAGAACAAAATGAACTCCATCCCTTTGAAGCTAAATAAAGACATCGGATCACTCTCTCCACTCCAGAGAAAGCACTCAGTTCACCTCGTCGTGAATTATAATTATTGACCAAATAATAACTCCAGCATGCATGACAACAACAATAGGAAATACAATTTGACACACCTGCATTCGTGGCAGAAGAGTTTGTGATGGCATCATTGCTGACATATTTGAGATCTGCCATATAGAATAAGTTTAACATAATTCGAAGCAGACTGGACATTTCGAATTTTAAGTTCAAGAAAAGAATGCTCGATAAATTTAGAAATTATGATGCGCATATTTCAATGGCAGAACAAGTAATAAGGAAATTTGTAAATATAACATATAATAAAACAATAAACAGCTAATAATCAAAAGATATAATGAAGCTTGACACAGAAAAGACCAGATATGCTTTATTTTAGCTTAGGGTCTATCGGAAACAGTCTCTCTACCTTCCCAAGGTAAGGGTAAGACTACTTACACACCACCCTCTCCAGACCCCACTTATGGGTTTACACTAGGTTATGTTGTTGTTGACACAGAAACGACCATTTTTGTGACCAGATGAGCATTGCATTAACATGTAAACCAAGGTAGTTATATCTATGTCATAGGGGAGGACTACATACACAGCACGCCAAGTGATCTATGACTTCATATCCTGTGCTATACAGCATTGAGTACCTTCAGGGGGAAATAAACTAATTGACAAACTATGAGTTGGAACCAAATAGAGATGAAAATTTTCTAGAACTTTTGGTTCTAACTGGTTCAGTACATACAATGCAACAAACATTTAGTTAGAACCATCAGCTTTAAAGATCCCAGAAATCTTCAGTATGTGAAATATCAGTTCAATGCAGGTGATAAACAACTTGCATTCTTCAGATGCGACTTGCCATGGTAAGAAAACCAGAATATCCCAAATTAATTTATAGAGGCAGAAAACAGCAGAACCAGAGATTTTGAACTTAAAATTCTCGGGCAAAATGAGTAAGTCATTGTGGATAGGCTGAAATGAAGAAGGAAATAACATAAAAACTGAAATATTTGACTCACCATCTGAGAGCTAGGTGTGCTTTGGGCAGAATTGAATAGTGCAGTATTCATAGGACTAGAAAACTGGTTTAAATGTCGATTCAGCTGATTTCCTTGGTTGAGCTGACTTTGACCCATACCGTGATGAAGGGCACCAGATGGTAGCTGCCTACCTTGAAACTGCTGTGCTCCCAGTGGCTGAGAGAACTGCATCTGAGGCTGACCATGCAGCTAATAAACAGGTTTATTGGTCACCGTTTGATAAAAGCAGGTTCATTAGTTATTACTTACTCTCCAATATGAACAACAGAAACTAATATATTATACACCAAATAGAATAATAACTATGTTCATGTTTGAAGAAGTCATTCATGGTAAGGTAAGCATATTGAAAGTGCTGAAAATCAATATTTATTTATTTTGATAACTGTAACGTTGTATTAATATCAGCATAAAGGCTGTGCTGCAGCCATATTTACAATTCAGAAAATCAACTCTTTTATCTTACAAGGTATCAATTATGTCAAGTAAAGATTCTGTGTCATCTACAAAGCTTTTTCAACACCAAAAATAAAACCCAAAAAAGTAGCAGAAAATCAATAATTGTCCTCATTTTGTTTAAAAGATTAACAAGTTCTTACTCTTTGGAAAATATGCGTAATCCTGGAGTAAACAATTATCTAGGTAAGAAAATAAACTAACAGTGCCCTTTGAAAAGAATTTGAATTAGATATTTATGCATGGTGTATATGCAAACAGCCAGTGTACATGTGTTACTAACTAATCTGAGCTTCTTCCTCCTCATGAATTGTCTGAATGCTAAATAAGGACAGATGAACCATAACAAGTTTAAAGAGATCAGTGCAAGCAGTGCACTTTTTGCTCTTCAATGAACGGGGAAATGGTCACAATTTTCTTTTTTAATTGGTAAAATGGACTTAATTCTCCTTGGTAGATGGAGAAATGAGATAAAATTCCTTCCTATTGGAGAAGTTGGGAATCCTGTAGGTTGATCAGGTGCTTGGCTCTAAAACTAGTAACCTGTCCTCACATACTAGGGTTTACCATTAAGCATATCAAAACAGTGCCAACATGTGGAATTCATACAAGGTATCCAATTTATGAATCTAATTTCTTTGTTATTTTATGTTAGTCTTTGACTGTAAAAAGAACACAAAATAGGCTAAGCATTCGCTTCGGATAAAAGAAACCCAGAATCCTCTTTAGATGAATGATCAAAAGAATCACTTTCGGTAATGAATATTATTTGGATTTTTTTTTCTTTTTGATAACCGAGAAATACGTCTGTGACCCGCCCTTTGGACCAATTACAGCCTTCTAAACTCGGTGGATAAATGGGCCCACCCCTCTACCCTACTCCACTTAAATACCAAGCTTCGCTTTGCATGGTGTGGGGCTTGAACCTGTGACCTAAGCCACAAATCCTCCACCTTTTGCCACTTGAGCTACGCCTTGGGGGCGAATATTATTTGGATTTTGAGATGCAAATACTCCATTATTGTCGAAACAACGAATATTTCAAAAAAAAAATCACTGATTACCCATAGTTAGCAATAAAGTATTTTGAATGGAAGACATCACAAAGATTAAAAAAAATATCAGTGGAGAACATACCTGTCAAAAGGTGGCAGATTAGTTCTTTTTCTTTCCAAACTTAATAAGTAACTTTCCAACTTATCTACTTTCCAAGGTACCTACTTATTCTATGTTCTCATTAGAATTGCATATATTGAGCAGCTGCAGAGGGGCATTCCATGGTAAGGAAGGTGAAAAATTTCATACTTGTTGGGACAAACAGATATCTCATTTACAGGAAGATGGCCCTGGGTGAGATGATTTAAAAGTTTTCAATAGAACCTTATTGGGCAAATGGATTGGGGGTAGGGGTGTTCACGGTTTGGTTAATAACCGATGCAAACCGAAAACAGAACCAAACTGATTGGATTTGGTTTCGTTTCGTGTTAACTTATAAAAAACAGATATTATTTGATGTAGTTTTACTAGAAACGAATCAGAAGAAAAAACCGAACCAAACCGACAAACTATATACACTATTTTTATGTATGTTTACAATATATTATTTTTTATAAATAATTTTAAATACTTTGTATACTTTTCATTACAAAAATAAAATTATTTATCTCTAATAGGCTAATGAACTTTAAACCCCAAGCCCATTTCTTAAAAGAAATCCACGAATCTTGACTCATTTATTCAAAGAAACAATTATGAGATTTACCTAGAATTTTTTAATTTTTTTTTGCATCTTGTATAAATTTTATCCAGTTGATTAAAGTTTTGTCCATAATAGAAGAAAATTATAGCCAGCACAATAAAAAGGGTAATAACTAATTATAATATGAAAAAGAATGGGGAAATCCTTCTTAATTGTAAGGGGGGGAAATTGAAGAGAGAAATATCATTAGGTATCTTTAAAACCGAACCAAATCAACAACAACCAAACCAATGGATATGTATTTGATTTTGGTTTTAACCAATACTGACCCAAACCGAACCATGAACGTCCCTAATTGGAGGTCAAGGGTTGATAAAGATTGCACTGGAGCATGGTCAGAGGAGTACACATGGAAAGGAAATGGGGATGACAAGTCACCAGTCCTTATCAAAGAGCACCTAGGACGGGGATACCACACAACTAGGAGGACTTCTCCCAATTTGTTAAAGTCAACATGGGATGTGGCCGAGGCCTGAGAGAACTCTTTTCTGGACCTTTCAAATGAATCATAATGACTCAGAGTTGAATGAGGTAAACAATTTTTGCCTTCAACTTTTGTAATTTTGCAAGATGAGAGGTGTTCGCAGTTGGATGGTGATTCATCAGGCCCTCTCACCGCTAAATCTATTTATGGGTTGTCATAAAGGAGTCAGTGGATTCCCTAATGGAACTAGTTGGATATTAAAGGCCAAAAAAAATGGCCTTTTTGTGAGGAGAACTGCTAGGGATTCAATTCTCATAGCTGACAATTGGAGGAAACAAAAGAAGATATATGCCTGTTCTTTATGTGCAAAGGGGAATGGTAAGGTAGCCCATACTAAGCACACTATACCTCGTGCAAATTCACAAAGAGATACCTTAAACCAATCAAGATTTTTGTACAAACTGTACCTGTCCCAGTCCAGGCATTGAGGCTTGCCTAAGCTGCTGTTGGGCAAGAATTTGCTGCTGATGCTGAGGTAACTGCATCATTTTCTGCCTCTGTTGGAGCTGATGCTGCTGCAACTGCTGCTGCTGCTGTTGTTGCTGTTGTTGCTGCTGTTGCTGATGGGTCTGTTGCTGAGGAGATGGTGTATTCATCATGTTAGCACTAGACCTAGGTGAGTTGACATGTTGCAAGGGTGATGCTGTTGTAGTATCAAAGGAAGTGGTCCCAGAAGGAGAAGCTGCAGCCCGAAGTGCTCCAGAAGCCTACTCCAAGAGCAATACATACATATTAGAACTGAAGAACTTCAAAGACAATATGGACTCAATACATTAAAATAACTTGGGGAACATTGATTTAATGTAGTGTTTAGTTAAGGAGAAAGAAAGGAAAAAGGATATGATCAGTATACTTCCGGCAGATTAATCATTTATTGTTTCCATAATGCTGATTAGCGCCATGAATAGAAGGAGATTTGCATCTCCTTTCCGAACTCTTACATAAGTATTTAATAGCAAACTCTACTTAATCTCCCATCCTCCAATAAATTCAAATAAATGAGGGAAATAATTCTTACACCTCTTTCACCCCAACAAAAAAAAAAGGTGTTACACTTGCACGAGAAGTTGATGTGTAACCAAGGATGTAAGTATACAATGAACAGGCAGTAGTTGATATTAATTACAATCAGGGTAGTGTATTTGGTGTAACATAGAACATGTATATGATTATTAAATACTATAGTGGACCTAGTAAACTCCTTCAGTAACTAATTGATCTAAACTCATTCTAAGATGTGCAGTTTTTGGTATCCATTTGGTGCTATGGAACATACTTGTGAAAATAATCAGGTTGGCCGACCTAAAAAGAGGTCTGTAAACCTAGAGTGAACCGGGAATGAAAAGGCATGCAAAAAAAAAAATTCCCTCCCCGAGAACAGGAAAAGAGATAGTAGAACCATACAGAAGACAACAAAAAGGTAGCCCAATTCACTAGGCTCTCGCTATGACCTGGGACTAGGGAAGGCGCAGACCTTACTTCGCATTTTTGCGAGAGACCTACACATGGCTAAACCTGTGACCCCCTGGTCACACGGCATGCCTCTTATCTTTGTCAAGGCTCCTTTTTTCGAAACAGAAAGATACCATAGCATAATTTTTTAAATGATAAAGATAGCATAGCATAATTGTGTTATAACTACTTGTCCCTTTATTCATAACTCCTTTTAGTAACAAAATTATGGGTGGTGGAAGTAAAATTCATGTGTTTCAAATTGATATTCACTCCTTAAGAAGATAACTACTTGTCACTTTGTTCATAACTCCTTTGAATAACAAAATTACAGGAGGCCGGAGGGTGGAAGTAAAATCATGTGTTTCAAATTGATCTTCATCCCTTGAGCAAAAGGCATATTTACAAGGCAAATTATAAGAAATCTGACCTGTAACAAAGCTCCCTGACTATTAACATTGCTCGATGGAAAGGGAGGAGTATTCTTCAGATAAGTCCCTACTTGAACACAGCATCAATTTCTCTAGTCAGATGTTCATGAAATAAAGTGGAAACAGTAGGACAACAATAGATGATAGACTACCGGATGAATCAGTGAAAGACTGGGGGCCATCAGACACCGTAAGCACATCTACCAAATGACCAGGAAGTGCAGAAGTAATATGCCTTTGGTCTCCAGGTACACGTAACCCTGCATAAGTACCATTTTCATGAAATCTGTGAGCATACATGTTAAAACAAATCATAAACGAGTGTACCGCCAAACACCACCAAAGAGATGCTACACACACTAGACACATGTCAGGTTTATTGTACATATATATTGTGATGCATAGCAGAAGCACATTGAAGCATCTGACTTGCAATTGCACCTTCTTCGTCATCAGAAAATATGTGCAATTTTCTGATTAACAAGGCATTCAATGGATCTGATAGTTTGCAAGAATCCTTCTCTCTTTCTTTTAGTTTAAATTAAACATCAACATAGGGACCATTAGGGTCCAAGTATCTTTAGCCTCAATGTCTAGTGCATGCAAAAAAATTAACGAACTCTGAGAAGGAGAAAAGATGTTTCTGGGAAAAAACTCAGAACATAAAAATTATCACCTTCGCCATGATTTACTGCAGTGCGAAGTAAATTTTCTTGTTCCTGAATTTTTGCTGCTTGTGCCTTGTCAATAGTTGGAAGCAGTGTTGGCCCTTGTCTGGTTCCAAAGTAGGCTTTGCGGGTATCAGCTATGACTTTCTCAGCACTTTCACATGCTGCTCCAATCATATCAATTCTAACCTGTGTGTTATAGGAATATTAGAATGCCACATGGATACAGAAACAGAAGAAATAGCATCTGCAGAGCTTTCCACCTTCAACTTCTCAATTTGGGATGCTACCGATAGGTTTTGCATGCTGTGTAATAATTGCTCCCTTTTGGCATTATCTTCGACTTCCATCTCTGGCAGCAGCTTTGATGACAGCATAACAGGTAGAACTGCATCGAAAAGTATTTGTAAGTAACAAACAACTAACAGAAAGTATCTTTCGGATTTTCTGTCAACACAAATATACCCCACAGCCCAAAAAATACATGCTTATTTCTTTCATTAACCTTATCAGAAATTTGGCAAAGATTTGATGCTCAAACAATACCATAACTAATTTGGGATTGGGCGTGGTTGATTGATTGATTGATTATGCTCAAACAATTTCACCACATGAAAATAGAATTGCTAGCAATAGTAACTGACTGTCGTGCTATCTAGTTATGCATACATGTTTATCAAGCTAACCTCAGCAAGTCAGCAAGAAGTAAAACTGTTAGATAAAGAGCAACTTAACAGTCGAACTAAATATGTATATACCCTTAGGTAGCATCCGAGAGGAGAGAAGAATTAAGACACCAACCTTCTCGGTGATTCACTTTCCTATACACTACCTATATACTTGCTTATATGCAACGACAAATGCCAGTGGTTCGCATGTATAATTAAGAAAGGATAATAAAAGTCCAACTTCACAAATTTACCAAGCGTGAGTGAAGAAGTCCATACTTGCAGCATTCTCAGCATTTACATTCTTGGGGTGAACAACAAAAGCCTTGGAAACCTTCTTAATATCTTCAACAATGTTATAAAGCTCAAGATTCACCATAGAAAATTGCCCCAAAATATCTTGCCTGGCAAAAAGAATTATTAAAACTAAATGTTAACATATATGAGGAATGAGTTGGAAAACCATGCCTGAGTATATATTCCTCATAAAGATATACCATCTTTTTTTTCAGTACTCTTAAGAATAATCATCAAGTATCAACTGTAAAACACTTCATCTCAATTCCCAATGAGATCCAAATAAGTTAAATGGTGTCTATAGAAAGAAAAAAAAGAAGAGTGAGGCAGATCAGATTTCTTGTGAAAAGGGTATTATTTATGATGCTGAAGATTCGGATTTCATTTTACAAAAATAATATGAAAAAGAAAAAAATCAGCAGTATAATAAAATACCAAAAAGAAATCAATATCAAATGTGTAAGTCGATCTTCTTATATATCATTCCCTTCTACAAAACCGATGTGCAAGTATATCTTAGGTTGGATTTTTTATTATAAGGGGGGTTGAATAATATATAAATGCTAGAGAGTGAAGGTTTACACTCATTTGTTAAGGGAGATAATGAGAATATTGAGTTCAACTGTGATAATCCACATGCATCAATAAGGAGCTTCTCTTTTTCACACAGATCTTTATTACTACTCTAAACTTCGGGACAAGGATATGCAGATCCAAGCCCAAACTGTATAAGAAAGTTGGTGAAGAGACTGCATAACCTCCTACTAACCAAGATGTGTCCAGGGCATTGTCTGAAGATGATTTGTGGTTGAGAATGTGATGTCCTATGTAGCAATGTTCATCGAACCAAAAGGTAATCTTGCCTGGTGAGTCTAGGCTCATGCAAGGATATTAACTGCACTATTGAGGCATCAAAGTTGAACTAGTATTTTGTAGCATGCATTCCCAAACTTGTTACATATACTTAATTCAGTAATTACATCTCCAAATACACAACATCCTGACCTACCTAATGAGAAACAAATCCCACAGCCTAATGTTACCTTCTCAAAAAAAATAAAAAATCCCACAGCCTAAATTGCAAAAAAGAATAAAGATGGCTACATTAAAAGTTTAGCAGGGGTATCCCAGCCTGTGAAGACACAGTAACGGAAACTCATTTGGCTGGAGAACCCACAAAATGCATTTTGATGTTGTCAATAACAATCTATCAGTCAATAAACAATCCCTAAATGACAAACTAGTTAACTTCCTGCATTTGACAGTTGTATTAGCCAAAATTACCCAATAAAACCATAGTGTATCCCAACCAGAGAGGAGGTGCTTGGTAAAACAAATTGAGGGTTATTAACAAAATTGACTCTAAACTCTTAGTTCTGCGGGATAGAACAATATCGTCTAGTCTCACTCACCTTCATTTTGGGGGCTAATACAGCTTGTCTCGCAAAATCCTATCGTGGATACTAGTATTAGTTAACTTAACTACTCCAATGTATTTGTATTTGCTGCTACACATTTAAAATAGAAGAAATGAATTAAAGAGAAAGAGAACCATTTGGGGACAGCATTGGTGCGAGCGATGGCGTCGAAGTCTTCAAGGATGCGAGAAATAGCCTTGAACAAACTAACCGCTCGAGTTTTAACGGATTCGAGGTTCAGTTGTTGTTGAACAGCGGGGTTCAGACCCTCCACCACCCTGGGCGGCTGTTGCTGTTGCTGTTGCTGATCTTTAGCTGCCACTACTCCTTCCATGGTCGCCAACCCTCTTGAACTGCAATTTTCATTAGGCATTACTCCTTTCTTCTTTTTATTTCCCTTATTATTATTATCTCATCTCAATAATATTTTTATTATTCAGCATATACAAACCTAAATTTTTACTAATTCTTTCTAATAATTACCCCCCTAAACTCGATTATCTATAAACTTTGATTTTTCGATGCACTCTAAAGTCTAAACGCCAGAATAAAAAATAAAAAATGGGAAAATTACTTAGTTGAATAATATTTATTGATTTTATATTTACTTTTTATTTAATATCATTTATAATAATATACATAGAATACTATAAGAAATTTACTACATATTAAAAATAAATTATGTATGCTATAAAAGTGTGTTATGAGTGCTTAAAAATATATTTCATTTGTTTGATAAGATATTGTCAAAATGTATTATAAGTGTGTAAATAAATTGTTTAATAAAAAAAAATTTAATGTAGTATATTTATATAAGCTTCCAAAAAAAATATGTTTGAGTACACGAATTCTCTTTTTTTCTTCCAACCTAGAAAAGAAAAGATGTAGCACTTTATTTCCTATTTTTTTAAAAATTAGGGACATAAACTATATTTCACGTTTCTTCTATTAGAAAAATTATATTCAAACAATTAAATATTCCTTAAAAAAATTAAACAACCACAAGTCCATATTCAAGATGGACTAAAATCATCCCTCAAGTATAACTCAAATTTAGAGTACATCCTCAGGCTATAATTATGAACAAAAAACATTATTTAACTATTTCAAAATTTGTAATAAATATGCTTTTATTAACTTTTAAAAAAAAATCTAACAGCTAAAAATTAAAGAACTAACCGTTGAAACAAACATATGTGTCAAACACATTTTCCCTAAACCTCCATATTCTATCGTAATTTTGTTATTCTCATACATCCATGTTTCAAGTTTAAAGTTTCCCTCCATCTGGATATTACCAACTAATGGTTATACACTTATACTTAACAGGCCGCATTGTTCATGTGTTTTTAAGTATCCTTTTTTTTCTCTCTCTCTTAAGTCCAATTTTCCTTATTTATGTCCAAATTTAGGGTTTGTTTGGTATAAAGGAAAATATTTTCCTAACAAAATGTTTTCCTGAAAAATAATAGATTTTTGACTTATTTTATCATGTTTGGTTAGTGAGTAGAAAATATTTTTCGGAAAAGATTTTTTTTTTAGTATTTGAGTTATCAAAAATGTCTTTCATTTTTACTAGAGAGTATAAAATAAGTTTCAAATTGAAACTGAAATTTTTTTTTTAAAATAAACTTAATTATTTTTGGGGGAGGGTGGGGTGGTGGGAGCGAGGGCGGGGGCTGGCGTGAGGGGTGTAGGGGTGAGATGGGGTCAAAAAATAAATTTTTGAAATTAAAAATATTTTTAAAAAAACAAACTTAATTTTTTTTTTAGGGGGGTGGGAGCTGATGGGGGTGGGGGGGTTGTGGGTAGGGGTGGGGTGGGGTGAAAAATAAATATTTGAAATTAGAAATATTTTTTAAAA